>JACEIK010003854.1:90148-129080 GCA_018107945.1 Datura stramonium
ATCCTTGCTAATTAAAAAAAATATGATGAGATATATAGAAAATTTGAGAAGATATTATTGGTAATCTAATTAAAAAATCATCATGATTAAATATTATTAAATGAATCTTTTAATAAATATGTTTGAAATATTAAACTACACTTATTTTAGATGGTGTTTAAAATGGACATAAATAAGGAAAAATTAGACGAGAATAGTATTAGGATAGATGACTCGGGAAAATTCTCGTGTTGCATCTCCCTTTTGAAAAGAAAAAGTTATTCTCAAATTCTTGTTGATTTATAGTTTATGTAATGTATACGAGATTTTCTGTTCATTTCCTGTAAATCTCAAGCGCTTGATTGAGAACAATCTGCTAACAACAACAAAACATACTCAATGTAATTCCACAAGTGAAGTCTGTAAAGAATAGAGTATACGCAGATCATATTTCTATCCACGAAGGTAAAAACATTATTTTGGATCCAATTAGGTGCAACTTTTGTTAAATGGGGTATAAAAGTTAAATAGTGTTTTCGAAAGATCCTAGTCGAAAAATTTTGGACCCAATTAGGAAAAAAAATAAAAGATAAATAAGGCCCAATAACTCAATATTTTCAAAAGCCCAAATCAAATCTTTTAAGGTCCAAAATCCCCAAATATAACAAAAGTTTTAGTTTTTCTCCAACTTGGAAACTCTCTCTCATCGACCCCGGTTTGCACAAAAAAGCACGCAAACACACAGTTGTTCCTCCATTTTCAGTGAACTTCTCTTCTTCAACACCCACCCNCTCTTAATGTGATGTTCTTGACAAGTACTCTTGATTGGATAATTCTTGATAATGTGTTCTTGATGTTATGATCTTGGTAGTGGAGTCTTGAGGTGATATTCTTGATAGCAGGTGTTGATGACATGTGATTTTGATTGTTCTTGATGGTATATTTTGATGGTGTATTTGATAGTATAAATTATGGATGCATCTCTGTGCAAGTGTTGTATAAAAGGAGAGGAATAAGAATGAAACAAGATGAATAAACTCAATGGGGTTATATGAACTTTTTGGTGCTCTTTTATGAGCCATGAATGGGAGGGTGAATCAGTGACGTAAATGACTAGCTTAGAACGAGTCTGAGTTAAGGAAAGAACAAGTAATTCTAAGAATTCGTAGTTAACTAGGTTTAATGATTTATACTCTGTTTTATCTAATTAATCTTATATATTGATGAATTGACTTGGAGAAAAATTAGAAACACTAATGGGAAAAAATTGGCCCGAATAGACTGCTTTAAATGGAAAGTCACAGAATTAAGGTGATAAGTAAGGTTGAAAGAACCTGAATGAATGATGGGTCCCTAGGTAATAAGAGGGCTAGCAAATTTAGCTTGGAGAATTATGAATGATGTCCTTGTGATGGCTTGATTGTGAATTTTGATTGAGGAGGAATTACGTGTTTAATAATTGCTAACTAATACATTAATAAGTAACAATATAGGAAGAATCACTTCTTAAATAGATCATTGGTAAATACGGTGAGTTGTGGGTATAGCTAATGGATCTTCGTGCCTTGATCGTGTAGAATAATGTTGATATCTTATATGATTGTAGATGAGGTTTGAGAAGCTCAATGCAATAATGTCATGGTGAGAGCTAAGGGAAATTGAGATAAAGAATATGTGCTTATGTGGTGTCATATGTGTTGATCAAATGAAATACTTGATGAACTGTGCTTATGATTGTTATTTTATATAACTTGTTGAGTGGTCACCTGAGTTGACTGAGTGGAATTTCATGATAACTATGCTGCTTGTTGTTGATTTATTACTTCTTTCTAAATGGCCACATGAGTTGACGAAGTATAATGTATGAAATGCTATGCTGAGGATCCGTGGTTGATAAATGAATTTGTCGAGCTACATACGAGTTAACTGGTTGATATCATGTTGCATATGTTGATGAGTGACAAATAATAGATTCTTATCCTGTGGTAAACGTGAATGAGATTGCTGGTGTACCTTACCCTGAGATGAGAGGCTCGTGTCTGAGGTGAGCATCCGGATGAGCGAAATTGTATGTGTATGAGTACTTGAATATGAGTGGCTCATGCTCGAAGTGAGCATCCGAGCGAGCAGTATGAATGGGTACACAGACAGGTATGACTAAATGTTCATACAGTTGGGTGTACGGATATAAGTACACACACAAGTATGACCAAATGTTTATACGGTTGGGTGTACATTACATGAATTTCTAGAGTCCCCCACAGGTTATGACTGGAAGGGAAAAAATAAGACCCTCTGACATGTGTGTACAGTGATGTGACGGAGGCATGTGTCCGCCACATTACTGATGATATGATTATGACAGAGAACAATATAGGTATATTATGATATACGTACGACTGTGAGACAGATATCAGTACAAGTATGTTCGATATACATACGGCTGTGTTATAGAGTTCAGTGACAGGATGACTTCGATATGTGTACATACATCGAATGAGATGAAATTAATGATGTCAGATCTAATTTTCATGTGTTCAGTGTGCATTTGATCGGTGTATAATTGTGTCTTACTTATATGGTAAGCCTTGGTGTTTTGGTGAAATTGCTTGTATCTAGCGTTTACTATTTATATTTAAAATTATTGTGTAAATGTGATTTAGATGTTGTTGCTGGGTTAATCCTGACTGTGAGAATGTTCCGTGAAAAAGGAAAGAAAATGAATAATTGTGATCAGATGAAAGGTGGTGAAGTATATATCTACTTGAGTGTAAATTGCTACTGTTCTATATGATGTTAGATCATGTGTAATTGATGAGGTGTTGAAAGAAGTAAGGTTTCCAGCAAAGTCGAGTTACTTCCTAGAACAGTACTGCTGCAGCGATGGAGTTTCTGCTGTGGCGAGACCGCGGCAGCGGTCAAGTTACCGCTGCAGCGAGGCCTAAATAATGTGCAGGCCAGCCTTTGTGGCTAAGCTCGATAAAGAGAAACAGATGCATAGTTAAATAATTTTATTGATGAGGTGTTGAAAGAAGTAAGGTTTCCAAGAGGTCGAGTTACTTCCTTAGAACAAGACCGCTGCAGCCGATGGAGTTTCTGCTGTGGAGTGAGACCGCTGGCGCCGGCCGTTACCGCAATGAGGCCTAAATAATGTGCAGGCCAGCCTTTGTGGCTAAGTCGATAAAGAGAGAAAGAGATGCATAGTTAAATAATTTTATCTATTAAAAAGAAAAAAAGAAGAAGAAGACACACACTATTTTTCCAAGAACTAACAGAAATCACCGAGTGTTTCAATAGGGTCCCATCTTTAATCACTTGCAATGGAGAATTATATATTTAGAAATACTGATCACATCAAACGCAAGCTATTTTGAATGAATTTAGATTATATATTATCAGTGTAAAAACATCTTATATAATAAAATTTTCTCTTTATTTCTTATATTTGTAGCCCGATAACTTTTAAATCTAATAATATATATAATTGATATTCATTGTTTGAAAGTGTTGGTTAAAGTCTATATTGGATGATATATTTTTTAAAGTAGAAAGAAGTCGACAAAAATAATTGCCATAATAAGAATTAATTCTCAATTTTAGAATAAAATCACACAAGTAATATTGAAAATTTAAATAATTAACCGATCGCCTTGAAACCTCAATTTTTTTAGAAAAAAAGGAACTGATTTTTTCCACATTTGTAGCTGGATCGAATAAAATATAAAGGAAAAATGGTAGGGAAAGTTTGTGTTTTGAGAAAAGATATAATTTAATAATATTAGTTAATAACAATACATTTACTGCGATTTCATAATTAAAATTTGGAGAGAAATTTAATAACATTAATTATAAGAGTTATTTGATTAAAATACCTTTTATCTTCTTTACTACCCTTTTCTCTCCTAAGACCTTTTGATAGAAGTAGTTAGAGTAGATTTTGAAAAAGAAATGAATGAAAATCTTACATCTTTTAATTTTACTTTAAAATCAAATTTCTTCTCTGATTTTGAATAATAGACATGTTTTTCCCTCTATTTGAATTGAAGTTTTTAATTACCTATATAATCTTCCCTTTAGATTAAAAACCTTATCTCTCTCTTTTTTTAATTTTTTTTTATATCATACTATTTTTTTGATCTATGTTATGAACATATTTATAAAATAAATAAACAAATCTTATTTCTAGAATAAAAATAAAATATTAATCAAGCATACAAATTAATGACATTAAATATTACAGAAATAAGAAAACTAAATAACTAGAATAAAATTAATCAGCTCGTATCAATAACTTTTAAAAATAACAGAACAGACTCAAAAAATTATTTATACACTCGAGAACGGTAGAAAGTGAGAACTTTATAAATATATACTCAATATTTGCGTGGGTAACGAAATTTTATTAAATTTAAATCTATAAAAAAAATTGAAGTATACTAAATTTAAGATATATTAGTTCAAATAAATATTATGAATTAATATAATTAGATTAATTATTTGAGTCAAATAAATATAGATTTAATTAATGGTTCAATTTCATTGGGTTAGTCTATCAAGTTGGGCTACAAACGACGAGCCCAAGATGTCATCTTCCTGTATATCCAAATCGGGCGCTATCGTGCGGTCAAATGACACAGAATCATGCTCAAATGAAAGAGCCAATAGGATCATGCCACATGTTAAAATGACACAACATGCCTAGTCAAATAAGCCAATGAAAATGTGCCACGCGTATGCTGGGATAATGCTCGACCAATTAAATATCACATGTCAACTTAAATCTGACTGGGTCGTTAAGTTTGTCCTTATTACAACCCTTCCATCCTACAACTATAATAGGCTCTCATAACTTAAAAGGGACTTGAATTTTAACAACAAAGAATGGCAGAGTCAGAATCAAACGCCGCAGCTTTCTCTACAAGCTACAAGCATTCAAGCACTCTAGTTTTTTTTTCTCTATAAGTTTCAGAGATCAAGACGAAGATTCAAAAACAAGCTTCAAGCTCTTGAATTTAAACACGAATCAAGATCGAGACCACCAGATTCAAGATTAAGCTCAAAAGCCCTTGAATTCAAGTACAAGTCAAGATCAAATTCATCAAGTTCAAGATTAAGCTCAAAATCCCTTGAATTTATATTTGAAAGGAAGAATAAGAGGATTAATAGAGATTGTAACACTCACACTTGAAATAAATATTATGATTGTTGCGATATTTTCCATCCCCGATTATTATCTTCTAAATAATAGATTTTATTGTCTACAAATTTTTGACGCCTCTAATGGGACAATTTCTACCTCTCATCTCATCTTTTCAATCTTCAAAGATCAAGAACATCGAAATGGCTTCCAAGAAGATCAAATCCAATTCAACATCCCTCAAGATTGCCGACCTGCCCTTCGCCGAGGTGAAAAGCATCCTGTTACTTTTGGAAGTTTTGGACCCATCACGAGAAAGCAAATCAATCATGCTAGGAAAACAAGACTCCAAGTTCGTCTATATCAACTCCGGTCTTTGGATCTTCATCCCCAAAAGGAGCAAGATCCTCTACCAACACATCAAAAGAAGAAGGCAATGTTGCTGAGAGAATCAAGAAGACTCGGGCTTTACTTCTGACTTCGATCCAAGAACTCGCTACGAAGGGATTTGATAATACTTCGAGCAATGGGTCTTCTCCACTCACACCACATAAGTGAGCCCGTCAAAGATCAATTTATGTGATAATCCATGCTATTCTCCAACATCCCCAACAATCATGCAAGCGATGGTAACCGAAAAGGTTAAAGTTGGCAATGAGGAGCCGCACTCCTTTCAAATAAAGGAACACTGTGCCTTGAAAAGAAGATAACACATGTGATCCACTATGTAACGAAGGTGAAGAAAGAGGAAGGTCAATCATCCGATACCCAAACCTGGCCAAACAGATGACGCGATTAATTTATCCTCTAAGCTACTTGGAGATCATGGTTCAAAAATTACTTCTCAGCGTAATATCGCACTCCCTACAAGACGCACAAATGAAGGTTTTGATCCAAATGCCTACAAGAGCTGGGAAGGCCGGGTACAACCCTAATGAACCATCGTTAGACTCACACGGGAGCTTCCATCAAAAATACGTGAGGGTTTGGGTATAAACAACCACCACCAATTCTCATCTCCATACAGCAGCACTCACTAACACATCACTATAGAAGACGAGTCTAGTGCGCTTGACAAAACACCTTCCGTCTTTGACCGATTGGGGAAATCAACCGTGAGAACCTCCAGATGGAAAAAGGTTAGGCCCATTGAAGAAGTTAAGAGCAAGTTCCAGAGAAACTATCGATCATGAGAATTCCTACTTCGTTCAAAACCCGTAAAGATTTTCAAAGTTTGATTCCTTCTAGAATGAGGCGATAAACAAAACTTGTTGTTCTTGTGGGGAGGTGTTGAAGGCTGTAAGAATCACACTATGGTTTGTACAAGGAACGGAACAAAAATGAAGAGTGTAGTCTCTTCCATGTACACAAAGTGGAGCACGATACCTCTCAAATGGAGGTTAATGAGAAGCTAGAGGATGTCATCTGGTGTTATCACATAGCGGTCAATGATAGCGATCCTCAAGAGTATGAAGATGCTTCAGATGCTCCTCCAGAACATGAAAAAGGAGTGAAGGCCACAGTAAACTCTCAAGGAAGCAATCTTGGCACCGATGAAGATCCAAGGGCTTAACCTATCTAAAAGGCTTCCCTCACAAGTGATGAAGAAATCACTTACATGGATATACCAGAGTATATATGATGTGTTTGTTTGGAGTTACAGGGAGATTCCTAGAATGGATCCCAAAGTAGCAGTCCATCAACTTAGAGTCAAGAACGGTGCTCGTCCAGCCAAGGTGCTCAAAGACGTTTCGTACGATACTTGGTTCCATTAATTGAAAACAAAGTTAACAAACTCATTGAAGTTGGTTTGGTCTACTTAGTTAAATAACTTCTACATGAATTTCAAGTACTATTCCTGTGAGAAAGAAGAATGGCCAAATTCAAGTCTGCTTCGACTTTAGGGATCTCAATAACGCATGGCCTAAGGACGAGTTTCGATCCCCATCCCGCAGTTGATGATTGATGTTACAACCGGTTATGAGGCGATGTCTTTCATGGATGGTTCATCAGGCTATAACTACCTGCATGGTACTAAAGGATGAAAAGCTCACTGCATTTCGTACACCCAAGGGATTTATTGCTACAAAGTAATTGTCGCGCCCCCATTTCCCTCGCGAGAAGCTAGATACAACATGTGGACAACTCTTAAGGGTTTATTATGAAAGAAGAATGAATGCCACCTAACGATTTAGGTACAAGTTAGGGCACCGTACTAACCTAAGGGTATGTTTTACTAGCCTAGGTCACCAGAGTCGGGAAAGGGTTCAAATTACTCTTAAAGGAAGGTGTTATACTTCGAGGTCCACAAATGTGGTTTCCCAATGGATTCTTTAATTATGTGGGGTATTTACTAAGCGAGAAAATAAGGTTGATTTTAACTTTTCTTACGTAAAACTAGTTAAATGAACTATGTGATCAAAACAATAATGTGTTCAAGTAGCATTGTAATAAATGAAACTTCTATAAAGCGAGAAAGACATAATGTGAGGAATATAATTTAGCCGAATAATGATTGACAAGCAAAGGCAAATAATAAAATAAATACTAATTCGAAGAAACAATGACAACACGAATAAATGAAATCTTAAAGAATTGACCGAACCTCAAAGAGGCGCCTATATATCCCCCGAAAGAAACTGTGCCGAACGTAGTTCCGCTCCAAAATGAGTAGGGGGTTATTTTAACCTAACGGGATCACCCGGTGCGACTAAAATAATATTTTACAACCTCCATTTAGGTTGTTTGTTATTCAGCGGGCACAGACTATCATTTCCTCACTCCGCCTAAATAATTTGTTATTAATCCTAAAGCGCTCTAAGTGAAGAAAAACTAACGGCCTAGCATGTGCCTACCCATCCTAATCTTAATGTCCAAGAGACATTTGGACTACTATCTTGGAGTTGGATCTATAATTCCTGGAGGTTTTTTAAGGCAATGAAAAACGTCAACACAACGAATAATGATTAAAAGCAAATAGCAAATAAGGATTTTGCATGTGCCTCCTTCCTATAAATATGATTTCAAAATATAAGAATAAATCCTACAAGCATGACTTCTAATGCAATATCACATTTAAATGCACATAATAATTCTCTATTAGCTGGAGACTTTTATATAAATTCACTATTGAATAAACGCATAAATGTGCATAGTTCTAAAAAAAACTTGAACTCATCCCCGCGATAAGTTAGGGCCAAATATGAAAAGAAACATTTAAGCATTATATTTAATTAATAGTGAGCAGCCTTTATAATGCAAACCTATACCAATTTGTGACTAACCTTATTATGAAATATTATCTACATGCTTAACAAGTCGTCATTAGTTCACATGCTTCCCGTATTAAAATGCTTATTACTGCACGTTATAATAATCAATTAATGACTGTTTTAAACCTCGTAATTTATGATGATCCTATTGTTGAAATATAAGTCCTATAGGCATGTTTTCTAAAAATGCACAAGCAAGATAATTATATTGCAAATCCTATAGACACGATCTTTATGGTCTTGAAAATGATACACTTAAAATCAACCCGCTTTAGTTCCTATGATTTCTATCATAAATGATTTATGTAAGTATTAATCCTATAGGCAATGCTTTCTATATGAGATTGCCTAAATAGTAATCAAGAAATAAAAGCAGTAAAGAACATACAAACCCCACCTCCAGACCCCATTCCACTATTATAAGAGTTTTTAGTACAAATATTACAAAAATAAAATAGAATGAATAACTATGACACATGAAAATAAATAACATTAGAATAATTTCAGTAGCCTCCTTTCGTCCCGGCGACTCTCTGATGAATGTCGGAGTAAGATGATATCTGCTTAAAGGTTAGCGCCAACAGTAGACACGTAACAATAATCTCATACTCTAACCACTAATTTGGCTAACTTAGAAGGATCATGTTAAAGAGCATAAACATCTAGTCACGAGAAGAAAGCAATTGAAGAGACTAACAAGGTAAATGATAATCTTGTAAAGGTAAATAAACTAACTAGCGAATGCCAAAGTTGAAAGGAAAATAACGAATTAATAATGCAACAAAACACCTTGATTAGTACCCATCCCCAACACAAGATCAAGAATCATGATCTGAGCAAGGCTTGTGTTGGGAGGAGGGATAAAGGAGCCGTAGAATTAAAAAGAGGAGCAGAGAGCAAAGAAAATACTTAGGAACAAAGAAAATTTCGAGTTCTTATGTTGATAAAGGAATAGCAATATTTGAATGTTAAATAAAATCTGTATTTCTAAAGAAGAGGTCGAAGCAGCCATTCTCCCATAGAAAATATGCAGGATGCATGCTTATATAGCAGAGCAGCCACGTTCATCCAGGAATTAAAAAGAGAATGAATAAGTAACAAGGATTTTTCCTTAACGGTACAACGATATCAAATCAAATCCAAATTTACCATAAGCAATTAGATACAAAGAGACAGGAGAGAAAGGAAACAAATGACCAGAAAGTTAAAATTTCCTAAATACGAAAGTAATAAAGTCAATAAAAATAGGACTAAAGTGGAAACATGAATCATGTAAAGCTAATAATAGAATAAGTTGAATAATTCTAAGTCAAAATCATATCAAACTTACCAAAATATCCTAATACTAAAGCTGCCACGATCATATTAGCATAAATTAGTGAAAATTAATAGGAATTGCTCAAGGTTTTTATTAATTAGAGACATTGAACTGACTATCCACCAAAAGAATAAAAAATAATAATAAATAAATTAAAGGCTGTCATATATTTATTTCATAAAAATGTGATCTCTAAGTCAAGCCATATCTAATATGTAAAACATTACTAATTTAATCTACAAAGATAAGAACACCACCTGATCACAATTGTCTAATATTCAGCAAAAATTGTCGTATAAGGAAATCATGCCAAGTAGACTCTTAAAAATTACCATATAATTGTTATAGTGAATCAGATTCCAAAGAAAATAAATCATTCAATATAACACTGTTAGTCAGAATATGTCACAAACTCCAAATTCTTAGAGAAAGAGTGAAATACCAAGTTTCAAACATGCTTGAAAAGATCATCTCATGCAAAAGCAAAGATCGTATTGCGCATAAGATCATGCGATAAGATATTATCACATAATATCACTGAGAGCTGAAGACTATTACATATGGTTCAAAGTTTCATCCTAAACACCAATCAATTAAGATATGTAAAACAAAACATTTAATGAAAGGAAAACAGAGCAAACAAGTATAGCATCTGATTTTCAAACTAAAAGTTATGAATACTATAGTTATTTAATTTGCACAAGATTTTCTAAGAATCAAACTTAAAAGAAAAAGAAGGAAACAATTTGGATTAAGATTTTAACAAAATTATCGCATACAAGGAAATTAACAAGTAAGAGCATGAAATTACTGCAAATGGTGTACAAAAAGAAAAGAAGAGGAGAGGCAGATGGTCCGTCGCGACTGGTTTGGAAAACGGCTAGGGCTGGTGGCTTCTGCTGGTTCGATGCCGTGGTGGCCGGATCAAAGAGGAGAATGGAGAGAGGTGGTGGCTGTATGCTCGAGTAACAGGAAAAAATAAAGTAAAAGAGAGGAAAAGGAGCCACCGTTGGTGGTGGCGGCTGTGGGGAAGGTTTGCCGGCGCTGGCCGGAGTTGTTGGATGGAACTAGATAAGGCGAAAAGACACAGGAAAGGAGGAGCTGGTTTCTGGAGCATGCGAGGGAGAGGACGAAGGAGAGAGGATGGGGGTCGGTGTGCGCATTTCGCTTTCTATAGGTGGTGTTCAGGCGAAAGGAAGGAGAGAGAGAGGGAGGTCCGGTTGTTGTGGTGGTTTTTGTGCCGGCGTAGTGGAGATGAAGACGGATTTAATGGAGGGTGGTACAGGGGAGTGAGCTTCGTCAATAATGGCCGGAAGTAATGGAAGGGAAAGAGAAAATGGGCGCGGCTGGTGCTGTATTTTCGGTGGTGATGCTTGATAAGAGAAGAGGGAGGAGAGAGGGGTGTACGGCGGCGATGGTGGTTGTTTTCCTGGTGGCTTCCGGCTGTTAGTGAGAGGGAAAAGAGGGGAGGCGGCGCTCAGAGAGAGAGGGAAAAGTGAGGATTAGGTTTAGGTTTGTGTCATGCCCCGTCTTGGGGGGATATGACTCCACACCTAGTGCCTTATTAGGACCTGAACTATTAGACTACTGAGCCTAAGCATCTGGTGCCTGACTGGCTCTAACCCAGATTAATGGAATCAATCTGCTATATAACGGTCGTAAATACACTCTCCGGCCGATCGGGGCCTATAGTCATCTGTCCTGTAACATCAGCTAACCAGAATAGTACTCATATAGGGAAACCTATGCGGGCCGATAAGGCCACTATGCTGTCTAGCGGCCTCAACTCAATATGATGAATACTGAAATCTACGAGATCGGCAAGGTCACCACTACTATCGCAATACGGCCCCACACGGCCAACACACCAACAACACTAAACAGCCTAAACAAACGCACAGCCCCACACGACCGACAATAAACAACCTACAGGGAGATATATATACACAATCTGCAAACCTCTATGAATATCGATAAGATGGTCGGGACGTGGCCCCACCTGCCCGTACTATACAACAAAAGAAAATGAACTACACCTCTTAATATCAAGCTCCGAATGACAGACGATGACTCATGAGCTGGCTGGAATCACGAGGGATCGGCTCCTCGTCTATGAGTACCTGCAGGCAAGTAATGCAGTTCCCCAACGGGCGTCAAGAGACATCGGGTACCAGTATGCAAAGCAACTCATCATAATGGAAAATAAACAACATAACTAGAAACTCTAATGAAAGAGAAAATATCTCGGAACTGTCCGAACTGATAGAATCTGAAATAGGCTTCTTTTCTACTCGGAGAGTAAGGTAGGAGCATACTTGCTCTACATGGCGCATCTACTCTATTAGCTAATACATAACATATATATACATATATATAACAAGCAAGGACCAATACCACTATGTCGGAAGGTGCCAACCAACAAACAATCTAATACCCATACCTGGGTTAAACCATCCAAAAATAAAGTCACTCCACTCGCCTACTAACTACGAGCAATTTACCGGCCCCCGGGTCTCCAGCTCGGGCCTATGGCCTCTGATATAAAAAGAATCGTGTCTCCAGCCCGGAGGACTCCCAGATCAGAACTGAACTGTAACCGTGTCTGTATCTATAATCTGTTCCCCGCGCAAGCGCACAACAGGGTAAACTGTACTGCTATGCTGATCAGCCTGATATGGGGAATGCCCATCCCATCTTCAGCCTCCCACTCAAGGACGGCATGCCACTCCTGGAAGTGACGTATCCCCACCCTCACGGTGGGTCGACATGCTTACCAACCCAGGGGCGCGAGGATGCCTGGGGCAGGCCCTCATAACACAAACAAGTCTCAACAATCAATAATCACATATAGAAAGCATGTTTGAACTGAAAATACTATCTGCAGTCTGATTTCTCATTTCAACTTTTTCGTGTTATACCGATTCTCATACCGAATTGTACCGTATCCGGGATATCATCTCGGATCTGTTCGGATATACTGCAGATCTGAGATATTATCTGACTGTCTGACTATACTGTATCTGGGATATTATCTGACTCTCTGATATTACTTTACTAACTTTTATTCTCAACATATATCATAATATTATAAACATGCTTGCTAAATTCAAAAACACGCTTTGTAAACTCATACGACTCAATTCTGACTTCTGAATTCTTTCTTCATATTTCACGCTATTTACTGTACTGGATTACTAACTTGCCGAAGGAATTAGCCTTTACATACCTTCGCTTCGGCTTCCGACTAACCGGCGTAGTCGGCCGCACTTCTGCTATTTTCTCCCAACCGCATTCATATATATATCAATTAGAACTAAATACACTAACATTCTAAAACACATCACTTTCGGATATATATATAGCCCAAACTTTAGGCTTATCGAAAACGGTCGAAAACTCGCTATTTCTCGAAAGTCCGTAAGGGAGAAATACTCACTAGGGCTAGGAGTATATTGGACACTAATTCTGAGCAATTCCACTTACCTTAGCTCGATAGCACGACGATTCGCCGGCCGAATTTCACGAAACTAAACCCGTAGGAATGCTCCTTGCTACTAAATACCTCGGTATCTAGGATTAATTCAATTTTGGACCGCGTTTGACTCGGGCGTAATCTGATCTAAAATTATCAAGAAACCTTCTGCCTCCTCTCTGATTTTTCTCTCTGTTTTCATCGAAATTTAAGAATTTTAACATTAAAACCGAAGTTGGGGCTTATATAGTTGGGATCTATAAGTCGCATTACTGGAATTCGATTTATAAGTCGCATTCTGAATGTGATTTATAAGTCGCATTTTGCCTTTGCGACGCGCCGACTTGGCGCTTGTCCGATCTTTCCCAGGCCTTTTCTAGCATGTATGACATTCTAAAACTCTTAACCAACATGAATAGGCCATCTACATGTTAAAAATTTACGAGGTGTGTCAAATTGGTAAATGAAGGTAAATATGGAAAGGGGGTAGGTTTTAATCTCGTCCGTAAGATTAGATTAAATTGATGGCTGAGATCAAAGCTTCAAGAATTGGGTCGGGTTGTGGGTAAAGTAAACAGGTTATGAAATGGGTAAATGACTTGAATTAAATTGAATTGAATTGAATTGGGTTCAAAATGTGGCCTATTTGATAAAAATATTGGCTAGAATTGAATGAAATTGAGCAGGAAAAGTATAGTTTTTAAATGAAATTGCACTGAAATTGAAATTTAGCTGCTATTAAATTAATAAAATACTATTTTTAGTAAATAATTTAGCAAATAGGCAAAAAATTATATAAACAATATGATCGATATAAATAATTATAAAATTGAGTAGACTCATGTAAATGTTAGATATTATATTTTGTAAATAATTCACGACTAGAAAAAAATAAAATTAAATTATCAAATATATATAAATTCTTACTTAATATAAATAATTATAAATTCAACGTAATATTATTACGCAAATAAATTTTTAAAATTTAGTAAATATAAGTCAATTAACAAAAAAAAAAAACCCATTAATTAGAGAAATTAAAACCCTAATTTTGATTTTCAATACATAATACAACTTATTAAAACTATAATTACAAAATTATCATTTAAAATTAATAAATTTAAAATTAATGTGAAAATTAAATACATGTAATTAAAAATAATTTCGCAAGATTATGATAATTAATTATTTTAAAAATATAAATGCAAGTCGAATATTTGCGTAAAAAAGTAAATAAAATATACATATATTAGCAGCGTATACGGGGCATAGGGAAGTCAAAATTGGGTGTCAACGGTAATGTCTTTTGGTTTGAAGAATGCTGCCACATATCAAAGGGCTATGTATATCTTGATAACTTGATCCACAAAAATATTGAATGTTATGTTGATGACTTGGTGGTGAAGTCAAGTAAGCGAAACAACCACTTGCAAGACTTGAGAATGGTGCGTCTGGAGTTGCTTCGAAGATATCAACTTAGAATGAACCCATGGAAATATGCCTTTGGGGTTAAGTTCTGGAAAGTTTCGGCTTCATTGTGCTTATTATTAGGGGGAATCTAAAATGATCAAGCTAAGATTGAAGCAATTTTGAAGATGCCTGAGCCTCAAAATATTCATGAATTAAAAAGTCTTCGAAGGAGTTAGAGTATCTTAGGAGATTCATCTTGAACCTAGCTGGGAGCCAACCATTTAGCCTCCTCATGAAAAGGGTGCTCTTTTCAAGTGGGATCAAGCTTGTACTAACGCCTTTGGAGCATCAAATCATATTTAATGAAACCTCCAGTTCTAGTGGCCCTTGTACTGGAAAGCAGAGCCATATTATACATTTCAGCACAAGAAGGGTCTGTGGGAGCGCTACTGGCCCAAGAGAATGATGTTGGGAAAGAGAATTTCCTTTATTACTTGAGCGTAATGATGACACCAAATGAGGTGAATTATTCGCCAATTGAAAATTGTGTTTGACGCTGGTCTTCTCGATCCAAAATTGAAGCCCTACTTTCAAACTCACATTGTTCATCTTATTTCTAGAGCAAATCCCATCAAATTTGTTATGTCAAAACCAAATTCGCTGATCGATTAGCAGGGTGGTACCTCTAGTTTCAACAATTTGATATTGTGTACATCCCCAAAAAGGTTGTAAAAGGACAAGTGTTAGCAGACTTCCTAGCAGATCACCTGAGGCCCGATGATTGGAAGCTGACCGATGAAGATGCGATGGCTGAAATTCAACCTCCATGGAAGATGTACTTTGATGGTGCTTCACATGGCCTGGCCGGGTAATCGGGCGTGGTATTTGTCACTTCACAAGGAGAGGTTCTACCATACTCATTTACTTTGACGCAATATTTCTCCAATACGTCAAAGAATATCCATTTACTACTTGTGCTTGAGATGGCTATCGACATAACGGAATTGCAATTACAAGTCTTTGGTGACTCTCAGTTGGTGATCAATCAACTCTGGGAAGCTATGTCAAGAAACCCAACGCGGCCCCTATCACGGGTATGCTCAAAAGTTGATAGGATGACTTGGGATGTGACCCTCCAACACATACCGTTGATGGAAATAAGAAAGTCAATGCATTGGCTACACTAGCTGCAAAACTAACTTTGCCGGATCAAGCACAAGTTACTATCTACCAAAAATGGGTAGTACCACCACCGAATAAGGATGAATATATGGAAAATAAGTTTAAGAATCTGCCGCCGTTCTCCGAAGGGGTGAAAGAGGACCGCGACAATCCATTATTGACTATTTGTGTTATGAAATTTTGCCATAAAATTCAAGAATAAGGACTGAAATCCACCGTCGTGCACCCCGCTTTCTTTACTACAAAGATACATTATACATAAGATAATTTGAGGGAGTACTCTTGTGATGTTTGGGGGAGGACGAAGCATCCCAAGTCATACAAGAAGCATATTCAGGAGTATGTGGGTCATATCAATCTGGACCAAAGCTTCACTTCCACATAAAAAGGATGAGATATTACTGGCCAACAATGGTAAAAGATTGCTTGGATTATACCCGAAGGTGTAGGGCTTGTTAGTTTCATGCAAATTTAGTACATCAGTCGCCCGAAGTATTGCACCCGACCGTCGCATCTTGGCCATTTGATTCATGGGATTGGATATCGCTTTGTCCGTTACCGAAATCTTCTAGTGGATACTTGTGATCTTGGATGCAACAGATTACTTTTCCAAATGGGCTGAAGTTGTCGCTCTTAAAGAGGTAAAGAAAGGGAATGTTTCAAATTTCATCCGAATAATATCATCTACCGCTGGCATTCATAGTTATACAATAACAAACAAATCTTGCAAGACATTTGATAACAAGTTGATGAATAAAATTTAGAGCATTTTGGTTTCAAGCAGCATAAATCTTCTATGTATCATGCTGCCACCAATAGTCTAGCTGAAGCATTCAATAAGACTTTGTGCAATTTGTTGAAAAAGATTGTCTCCAAGTCCAAACGGGATTGGCATGAACGGATGCAGTTGGGCTGCGGAGCATATAAGACGACTCACCGCACACCGACACAAGCGATGCCATTGTTTGCTTATGGAGCTGAAGCGGTCCTACCACTTGGAAGCTCCAAATACCTTCTTTAAGGCTTGTTATTCAAGAAGGGCTCATTGCAACAAGAAAATGCTCAATTACGGTTTGCAGAGTTAGAAGCACTTGATGAGAAGAGACTGAACGCTCAACAAAATTTAGAATGCTATCAAGCCCATCTATCTCGTATTTCAAAAAAAAGGTTCGCTTGAGATGCTTTCAAGTAGGAGATCAAGTCTTGGCTGTAAGAAGGCCTATCATCACTTCTCATAAGTCTAGGGGCAAATTCACCTCAAAGTGGAATGGACCATATGTCATACAAGAAGCGACAAAGTGGAAATTACAAGCTTGTTGATGCAGATGGCGTAAGGATTGGTCTTATTAACACAAAGTTCTTGAAAAGATACTATCCCTGAAGCGAGACAACTTCCTTAAGGCATGAGCATTAACTGCATGTCACTCCTTACCCGGAAGAGTATAAACTGTGCATGGATTTTTTTAGAAAAAGTCCGCTAGGTTGAAAATTCATGAGAGACACTCTCTAGGCAAAAGTTAGGACACAAAAGGTCCGCTAGATTGAAACCTCGCAAGAGGCGATCTAGGCAAAAATTAGACACCACAAAAGAAACTCACTCTTTATGAACTAAAGAATGACTTGCCTTCACCGAGGAACGTAGGCAGCTTAGAGTTTTGTATTCTAAGTTCAAAGCCTCATGAGTTAAAAAAGATATATCACTCCAAGAGATGTTCAAGAGAAAGGTGATGAAATAAAGTTCATCTGACCAACACATAGAGATTATATCTTTAGAGGTTCTTTTATTTGAGATTCGAAACTTCATCAAACCTTGATGGTTCAATATAATGAGGGAAAATCTCCGTGGAGAATCAGTTTCCTCAACAAGACAACTATATTTTTTAAAGAAATTATCAAATCAAGCAAGTGGGGGTCTTCAAATTGTAAAGCCTTGAGTGCGGTTCAAATTCACTATGTAGGCATATTTGGAGCTGTCATCTTACCAACATTCAAAACTGATTTAAAAAATCATCATCCAACTCAAAGGCGCAAGGATGAATATAGAGATCGACAGTAAGTTCATAACCAAAATCCTAAAGCGTGGATGAGATCCATCCTATACTACGCCTTAGGACGGTTTCTTCAAAATAATAACCAAAATCCTAAAGCGTGGATGAAATCCATTCTGTACTACGCCTTAGGCTCGGTTTCTTCAAGAGAGTGACCAAAATTCTAAAGCGTGGATAAAATCCATCCTATAATACGTCTTAGGCTCGGTTTCTTCAAGAGAATGACCAAAATCTTAAAGCTCGGATGAAATTCATCCTGTACTACACCTTCGGCCGGTATCTTCAAAGGAGTAACCAAAATCCCAGCGCAGATGAAATTCATCCTGTACTACGCCTTAGGCCGGTTTCTTCAAATGAATAACCAAAATCTTAAAGTGCAGATGAAATCCGCCCCGTACCACGCCTTAAGTCTCGGTCTCTTAAAAGAAAAATATGAAACTCCATCAATAATTGAATATCTGGTCAATATTAATCCGCATCAAACTAGAACTGATCCTTCTAATCTTTAAACAAAGAAAGAAAGGAGAGAGAAAGGCAATACAAGAAAATACAAGTAGAAGAAAGATTATTACCTCGTTAAGATGTTTTCAGATTTGAATGTCGATTAAAATGGAGCCTAGACCAATTCGACTAGATTTGAGATATTATTTTTTGGTGAGATTGAATCCCTTGAAGTCTGGCTTCTGGAAATTAAAATGTTTTTCTATTTCGTCATTCCGACATCAAGATATAGAAGTTTTAGTGGAACTCGCAGTCTGAAATTTTCAGCATGACAGAATTTTAAGCTAACTTCAAAAATTTATATTGAACAATACTGAAGGGTTTTAATTATGAAATTCAGCTATATTTTAGATATTGAAATCTATTTTGTGGAACATCAAACGGATCATGATTTTGATATTCCTACAATAAGATATGAATTTTATACCGCATATATGCTAAGCTATGAAAAAGTGACGATTCGAGTATGATAGAATTTTAAGTCAACTTCAAAAATTTATGCAGAATAATATTGAAGGAGTTTAATATTGAAGCCTGGCTTATTTGTATATAGAAGTCTAGTTTCTGGTAAATCAAACGGATCATAATTTCAATATTTCTACAATAAGATATAATTTTTTAAAGCATGCTCAACCCAGAAGAAAGTGACAAAAATCAAAAGAAAAGGAGAAGAAATTACCTTGCATCGCATCCGTCATCGTGGATCACAACCTGAGATTGATGTCAAATAATGAAGATGATGTGCCTATTTATAGATGTCAAAAATTGGTGACAAATTTGACTCCAACCTGAACTACACAAAGAAATCAAATTCTAGTTGG
This sequence comes from Datura stramonium, assembly GCA_018107945.1. Classification (NCBI taxonomy): domain Eukaryota; kingdom Viridiplantae; phylum Streptophyta; class Magnoliopsida; order Solanales; family Solanaceae; genus Datura; species Datura stramonium. Next base: position 109,289 of record JACEIK010003854.1, read on the forward strand.
AATAAAATTATAGCAATTAGATAAACTAGTAATTATCTAAAGGTTATGTGACTCCTAAATATGGTTGGAAACCTATGGCAGAGGTAAAGTCCATTTGTGACTAAAAGAGGCTGGCTAAAACTTATAGAAATTATCTAAGTTGGAAATTGAAGAGCAAATAATTAAATGCTAAATGGATCTCCTGCAAATTTGGGATTGTCTTCACGTGAGAGAGGCTAGAGAAATTATATGATGCTTAGCATCATAAATCCTCCACAACAAACTAATTATATTATTTTCATGATACTTCAAGCCTAATCATGAAAAGTTTATAGTTTAATTTTCTGATAAGTCTTGAAGTAGGGGTATTTTATGGGCAATGAAATTTTATTAAATTTAAATCTATAAGAAATTTGGAGTATATTAAATTTAAGATATAATATTAATTCAAATAAATATTATGGATTAATATAATTGGATTAATCATTTGAGTCAAATAAATATGAATTTAATTAATGATCAAATTTCATTGGGTCAGTCCATCAAGTTGGGCTACAAATAATGAGCCCATTTCAAGATGTCATCTTTCTAAAGCCCAAATTGGCGCCACGTGTCAAATGACGTGTCACGTCAAGTCAAATGAAAGAGCCAATAGGATCATGCCACATGTCAAAATGACACAACATGCCTAGTCAAATCAAAGGCTAATGAAAATGTGCCATCTGTATAAGTGACATGTTCCGACCAATCAAATATCGACATGTCAACTTAAATCTGATTGGTTGAAAGAAGTTCGTTCTTATCACAACTCTTCCATCCTACAACTATAAATAGGGGTCTTATAATTCAGAAAAGGGACCTGAATTCTAAAAACAAGCTAGAGAGAGCTCGTGGATCAAACGCTGCAGATTTCTCTACAAGCTACAAGCATTCAAGCATTCCAGTTTTTTTCTCTACAAGTTTCATAGATCAAGAAGAAGATTCAAGAACAAGCTTCAAGCTCTTGAATTTAAACACGAATCAAGATTGAGACCACCAGATTCAAGATCAAGTTCAAAAGCCCTTGAATTCAAGTACAAATCAAGATCAAATTTATCAAGTTCAAGATTAAGCTCAAAAGCCCTTGAATTTATATTTGAAAGGAAGAATCAGAGGATTAATAGAGATTGTAACACTCATACTTGAAATAGATATTATGATTATTGCGATATTTTTCCGTCCTGATTATTATCTTCTCAGCGCGAGATTTTATTGTCTACAGCTGATAATACAAAATATATTAAGAGATAATTTTTATAATAAATTCCTAAAAGATTAACTATTTATAATTTAATAAACTTATAAAAAAATCATTAATAACAATTAAAACTCAAAATTTTATATACACACTAAGAGATTAAAATAGAAAGAATGTACATATAATATCAAAATAGAATCATAAAAAGATGACTTTGTAACGAATTATAAATATACTATTCTATCTATAATTTTAATTAGATTATAATAGCAAAACAGGCTTGTTGGATGCTGAGAAAGATCATAGAATCAAGGCAGATTTGGGAACAACTAGACAACATCAGATCACATACAGGGAAGATCAGACAAATCTATTTACAGCTTCTTGGTGATATGTCCAGGGTGAATTGTAAATGTCTAATGTTTTATAATTCTACTAGACCAAAAGTTAGATTTATAATTTGGCTGCAACTACATGCTAAGCTTCTGACTAGTGACAGACTGATGCATTAGGGACTTGATGTCAATCCTAGGTGTGAACTGTGTCAAACAGATCCTTAAATTAGAGATCATTTATTTGTCCATTGTGTGATAACAAAGCAAAATTGGAACAAAGTTATAGGATGGATGCATCAGACCTATCAGCCACACATTACCTGGAAAGGTTATCTTCATTGGGCCATACAAAATGCCAAAGGGAAGACCAAGAGAGCCCAGATCTTCAAACTTGTTTATGCTAAAACTGTGTATGTTATTTGGATGGAGAGAAATCAGAGGATATTTGATCAACAGTCCATGGAACCTGATTTGATAGGAAGAAGAATTGCTTGTATTTGTAATGTTAGAGCTAGCTTAAAGAATAGGCACATTGTACATGCCTGAAAATTGTAGAAGTCTTGATTTGTTAGTAGGAGTAGAGCTGGGTAGTTTCTGGGGTAAGGATGGAGCGGGGTGCCTGTGATATGCTAATTTTGAATCGCTAATTGTAGTAGTTAGCTTGATTTGTAATATTTATTTAGGTGATTACTAAAATCTTAATTACCTAAAAAATTATAATAAAATATTATGTAATTTTATTTAAATAAATTACTGNTAAAATATTATGTAATTTTATTTAAATAAATTACTGAGGTAAAAAGAATAAAATGTCATATATTATATGTAAAAAATAACTGCATAAATCGAAAATTGAAAATGTCAATAACAAAATAGACATCATAAGATATAAGAAGGAGCATGCCAATGACAAAATAGCTATTGCGCCCCATGAGCGTCATCGGACCGATAGCCTGGGTGGCAAGACAGTGTCATCGTGCAATCCACCACTGCTACATAGAAGGACCCAACGAGGTAGCGCCATCGCGTGCGTAAGGTGCTATCACGCAAAAGGACAAGCATAAGCTAGCACAATCGCGCTCCTAGTGCATCATTGCTTGAAGAAATTATTCTGCTTTAAGTGCAATTGTGTTGTGATAGCAAGATTGCGCTAATGCATGTTTCAGATATAAAAATGAATAAAAAAGAGATGTTTTGGGTTATTTCACCATTGATGAAGTTTAGAGGCTCGAATTAGTTCAATTTTAGGAGAGATTTTTCTTTTTTAAAGAATGGATAAGTGATGTTACCGTGATTTTGATTAAGTGTTGTGATTATCCATTTGATTTAACACCTAACTCATGGAATATGAAAGTAAAGTTTTGGAGGTTTTTCCCAGATTTAAGAGAGTGAAAATTGATGATTTGAGATTGAATTAATCTACGAATTGATTTACATTCATAGGGCTATGGTTAACCCAGAAATGTAACTTTTGATCATAGGGCTTGAGTTTGACTTTTTGATTGATTTTGATTTCAAATTAGTCTAAAATTATAATACGAGTATCGATATTTAGCAAAAATTATATATTTATGTTACATTATGGCCTCATATATTATGTAAAATTTTATCGTTATATTGTTATCTTGGGTGTTTTGAACTTATTACGAATTTTATGTGTGTAAAAATGTGTTGGATGAACATGAGAGAAAGAAGGAGATTATGACTTGATTTGAAAGAAAGAATGAAGATTGAAAGGTGTTCGGGCTCATCTATTATCCTCGCTTCGCGAGACAGATAGACAAGTCAAGAAACAAGATAAATTGTGAAGCTGATCAGGCTCGTTTATGGTCCTCGCTTAGCGAGACAGGTAGATAAGCCAACCAGAAATTGCCGAGCGTGTTTTATTTAGCGTATATGATTTTTTACACATCCTATATTGTATAAATATCATATAAAACATATTGAAGGGATATACAACTCTTTAGAGGAAGAAACACGCACGACTTTTTGGAGGAAGAACATGCAAGGAGCGAAAGCGACATAAATTCGGCTTTGAGTTTCACTTTCTTCTCTTCTTTTACTTATTCTTTATGAAATTTGATACTATGTTCTTAAACAATATTATGAATAGCTAGATTCCTTATCTAAAGTTTTGATGGAATTTTTTGTTGGATGAATTTTTGTTACGCTTTAATGTAATTTAGCCTTTGAATTTCTCTACTTTTGAACTATGTATTTGTTTCAGTTGATTGAATGTCCATCAGTTGACTGTGCCTATTTATTATGTATTGCTTGAGAAAGAATACATATTTAGGTTATTATTGAACAACATCACTCTTTTTAGATAAATGAGAGATCAATATTGTAGGTTTAAAAATGGGTTTAGAGATAACGAAGTTTTGACGTGATCATAGTGAGCGGTGAAAAATTCCTAGTTAAAGTAGTTCGAGAGAATACATCTAGTAATTATCATGATTACTCGAGAGAGAGAATTACGTTAAGAAGAATGCTCACGATCTATAGNGAATATTTTTTTTCTTTTGGCACAGATTTTTTGATTTTACTCACTACTCGTATTAGATTTGATTAAATTCAATTTCATTAATTATTAAGCTCATTTTTAAAGTAATGTTCCTGACATTAAACATTTTCATTTTAAGAAATTCAATGTTTGAAATTGTTTAAAAAGAAATGTCAATTAATCCGTCATAAATCAGGTTAAATTTTTCGCCATTATTAAATTAGGAATTAGGTAAAATGTAAAAGAAGAACCCAAAAGGCGTGACGCCTGCATTCACTTTTCACGTGAATTTATCCGCGTGTTTCATTCACATCTCTAAAACTACTATTCAGTGGTTAACCTAGTTGTTTTTTGTTAGTACATAGTTTAGTAAAAGCTTTGGCTGAAAATATATTTTATATTTCTTAAAATTTTGTAAAAAAATAAAATAAAATCGAGTACATGTAAATTTTTCTTTTACTCTGTTTTTCCTTTTTTCTTTTATATTCATCTTTTTTTATAAATTTATGAGTTATCTATGATATGATTTTTTTTTTCTTTTTATAATATCAAAATTAAGAATTTGATTTGAAAGTCAAGCTAATGTGTGAGTTGTTGTTAGACGAAATTGGTACATTTAATTGTAATGCTGCAATATATTTATGTTTTTGACTTTTTTAGCAGCCCAAAAAAGAAAAAGGCTACAAATTTCACGAAATAGGATAAAAGGCAAAAATATTTGTAAAGCACTTAATTACATTGTTTGTTGAGAAAATAGAAAAACAACTTATGTCGCACCACTTGCCAGACAAGTTGTTTTGGGTCACATGTCACGAAATAGGATCATCTAACATTTTCACGAGTTTCTTCCTGTTCAGATTGTTCACGTTTTTTCCGAATTTAATCAATCACGATTATAATCCCATGCTCTATTTTTATTATTAATTCCTTATGTAATCCAGCTTTTTTCTTTTTCTTTTTCTTTTTCTTTTTACGGAGCTACATTAACCATGATTAAAATTGTAATCGCAGTTTAAAATTGAATAATTTTATTTTTGAAACTTTAATTCGAAAATAAAACTAAAAATTACGTAGAAAGCACCTGCAAGACGATTTGCAGTGGAAGTATTAATTGATCAAAAACATATTAAAAGATAAACTTAAGAAATTTTTAAAAACACACGAGTAAATTTAAACCTTTTCCTTTAAGAAAACTTTTTTTTTCTTTTCTTTTAAATGAAAATAAACAAGCCTTACCTGAATTATGATTTAATTGACTTTACAAGTGGCAGCTGCCTGGGGTCCACATACTACACGACTGAAAACTTTAGGTNTCAGTACAGACAAGCTTATTTCAGATCCCGCCAGTCCAGACAGTTTCAGATCTAGTAATTATCATGATTACTCGAGAGAGAGAATTACGTTAAGAAGAATGCTCACGATCTATAGAGAATAAATCAGCTAGATAATAGATAATGTAGCGAGAAGGACTCCGATAATTGGGAAAATCATAACTCTAAGCCTCGTTAATCGTGTTTCCAACTTAATTCTCTTTAGTTGATAATTTTGACTGCTTTAATATTTATTAGTTAATTAGTTATAAAATAAAAATCTTAATCTTTTAAATTAAATAATTGTTCGAACTTATTTCTTTAGTGATATTGAATAACTATAGATAACTTTAGTTCTCTGTGGGATTCAACTCCGGACTTTAGATCAGATTATATTTGCGGCGATCGCTTATCCTTTTTAGGACTAGTTTTGAGTATGATCAAATTTTGGCGTTGTTGCCGGAGAACTAACTGTTTATTTGTATTGTAAATATTGCTAGAGTTTAAGTTTGATTTTTTTAAAATTATTTTTTATCTTTTAGTTTTTAAATTTTAATCGTTGTTGATTTGAGAAACATGGCATCTTGGAATTATGGGAGTTTAGGTGTTGATAATTCTACTTTTGATCATCCTTATGCATATTATGGAGGAAATCACATGTGGAAAAATAATTAAAATATTTTCGAAAGCGAGTTATGTGAACCAACTCAATTTTATGTGTGGAATGTGTGGTGGTCAAGATGACCACTTCCATGGTTGTGCTCATGCTTCTTATCCTCCCCCTATCCCTTATTATGATGATTCTACTTTTTCTTATGAACTTAATAGGAATAATGAACCAAGTGATGGTAGAATAAAGGAGATCAAAGATATGTTTAAGTGTCTTGTGGAAAAACATGATGAGAAACAACTACAATTAGAAAAGCAAGAGGCAACTATCCACAACTTGGATCCTCAATTGAGCCAATTGGTTCAAGCTTTAAATGCACAACAAGTTAATATTGTGGATAGTAGCCAAGAAGAGCATGAGTTTGCGGAAGAACTTACGGTGCTAACACAAGAGTTCAGAGTGAAACACCAACAACCTAACCAACTAAAATTTGAGGATGCCGATGTAGAAAAAGTAATAATAGAGCCAGTTAGGGACATTGATGATACAAATTTAGCTGACTCTAGTGTGATTGATAGTGAGTATGTTAAAAGTCGTGAAGTTCATGTATATGAGCGCATTGGACCTCATTCTAAACACTTTTCTACATTGTGTACGAGTGGTTAAATGATAATGGTTCCTTGCGAACATAAAAATGAGTTAAAGGAAGAGGTAGATGTGCCATATATTCTGAAATTTTCTAGGCCATGTAGGAAAAACGACATTCCTCACTTGAAAACTAGAAAGAGCAGAATGAAATATTTATTTCTTGGCCTGAACATATTTATAACTCCACGATTGGAGCATAATCGAAAACATAAAGCAAAATTAGGAATGCAATTCATAAGCTCAAGGTGGAAGCAAAAAGTGATATATGTCACTCCACGATGTTAAATTTGTTCTTAGGAGGCAACCCAACTTAAATATTTTCTTTAATTTATTTTTACCTAATTTTGTAGGAGCATGAGAAGCGAAATAATTTGAAGGATGCAAAAGCGAGTGAGATAAAGCGAGTGAGATGGTTGGATTTAAGTGTATTTCCACATAAAAGCATCATTCGTGGGCAAAGGCGGAGCTACCCTTGCCCAAGACGTGTCACTTCATCAAAAAATTATATTGTGTATATAAATTAAATTTTGATTTTATAGATATATATATAAATGTTGACACCCCTTGAAACAAGTTTAAGGAATGGTGCAGCGGTTAAGAGGTTGCAAATATCTTCTAAGGATCGTGTGTTTGAATTATGTTCACTACATAAAAATATGATTTTTGAACTTTAGCCATTTTCTTTTTTCTTTTTTAATTATTAAACAAGTGAAACAAAACCTAGACAATAATTAATAAATAGTCGGCAGCACATTACTGAAGCCAAAAAGAAAAAACTGAAAGACAACAATTAATAAAAGGTCGGCAACACATTCCCGAAGCCAAAAAGAAATACTGAAACAACTTTTTTTTCTTTTCCAGTTTTTGAACAACTAAACTAAAACCTCAACAACAACACATAAAAAGTCGGCATATTCATGAAGCTGAATAAAAAATAAAATAAACACCCGAAACGACATAAGCAACTGACGACGCACACTTTTATTTTTTTTAAAGTGATGAGCGTGTATTAGGTCTAGGGATTAAATAAAAAAATTCAATTGTGCTACAATTAGCAAAAGATCTTTCCCCCCGCTCATTGCCAGTGCTATCTCTAATTTGTCATCGCTTGTCGTTCACCGATTGTCAGTCATGAAGTCGCAATCATAGAAATGTTAAGAGTTTACTATTTGTCAGACATGTCATTCACCAAATTTCGGCAGTATTTTGATTGCTACATATATTTGTGATTTGATATGGCTTAACTCAATAAAAATAGCAAATACTGTCAATGAGGGAAAGTTTTTTAAGCAAAAAAAAAATTACAATTGAAATACATTACTGTCAATGTTTATTAATATTTCTGATGATGCTATTATAAACACATTTCAATAGATGAAACCTCGTCGAGTACGGTTGTGATAATATAATTAAGCTTTGCTTTCATTAGTAAGAAATATTTTGTCAGACTTCTTCATTCGTTTGCTTCTTTATATTTGACACCTCTTAGTAAAAATTCTGGCTCCGCCACTGTTCGATTATGATTAATGTATGAGGCAAATTTGGGTGAAATTGGGTTGTGACAGATTTTATATAGTAGCAAATAATGTTTCCGCAATCACATGAATTTATGGGAGGACAAACAATGAACACAAAATGCTAAAATAGCTAAGGCAAAACAGTGCAGTCCACATGTTCAATTAATTGTACGAATAAAATTTCTAAGGTATTTTGTGAAGTATGGATGGCAAACCAACATTTAATGTCAAGTTGGTTAGTTCCTTAAGGGTGGGATAGTCGTTTGGGTGTCATCGGCTATATTTGCATACCTTTTAGCGAGAGTTATCCCATAGACCACTATATCTTCGACACTTGGACTACCAGGGAGTTTCTTCCATTTTTTTGTTATGCATAGCATGCATCGAAGGCAATGCACAGCATTAAGTGTGGGGTGGGAAGATTCTTTGTGTTCAATCGTAGTAGTAACTAATAATCCTTCTTGATTTTTCTTATGATCTTGATTCTTTTTCGATGGATGATTTTTTTTGAATCAGTTAGTAACTTTTTTTCTTTTTGGTTTTTAGGTAGATTTTTTTAGTTTAGCTTTTCCTGACGATGGATAGTGTGACAACTTGTGGAAATTAGTCTTTAGGTTAAAGGAGCAAGTAAAGAAAAAAAACTCGAACTAATATCATGAACTATGTGACATATTTTATTTTATAGGACTGAGAATGTGTATTATGTACCTTCTTTAGGTGCTTTGGGAATTATTTTGATCTTTTTTTGATGCTTGAGGCTCGATTTTTTACTTTTATTATCACCTCCTATGCTTGAAAGTATACTTAATGACTATGCCCTATTGCTTTAACTCAAGAGTCATATTTGAACTGTCTGGAGTGGATCACATGCATTGTGTGAAATGTGGTTTAGATGATAATTTGTGACGTTCCTTGTTAGTCTATAACTTGTCCTGTGTATGGTCAAAGTGAAACAATTAAGCCATGCTAAATTTAGGAGATGATATTGACATTTCTTTTATTAGTCTTTTTTTGCCTTTCTTGATTGTGAGTGTTAACAATATCCCTATTCAACCCTTTTGAGCCTATAAGCTTTTTCTTTGGCACCTATACTATAAGTCTATTTCCTTTTGTTCTTAATTGATTCTCTTTTAACCTTTACCTCTGAAAGTACTTTATTTGCAATAATAAGCGCGAGAAAGAAGTATGTAGGGAACATGAGTAACTTTTGAGTGGAACTAAAGAAAGGAGAAAAAAATTTCATTAACCAAATGAAAAAGAAAAGAAAGGAAAAGAAAAGAGAATAAAGAAAAAAAAAGAATACTACTTTATTCTTAGCTAGTGAAATTGTTTATATGAAAGGGTGAAAATAAAATGGAGTTTCTGAAAATTGTATGATGAGAAATTTAATTGGGATTATGAGAAGTAAGCGCTTGAAAGAAAAATTGTATTGTGTTAAAGTTCTTATGAGGATTGAGTTGTTAGAATTGTTATTATTATTTTTTGAGAAAATTACAAAAATGGCAATATTTTGGGTGAAAATAGGCTTAAGTAGCAATATTTTATTTATTTACATAAAAAGACAATATTTTATGTGTCATATGTTGTATTTACCATAGATAAAACGTATCAAATACAAATATAAAATCTGATTAAGTGAGTGATTTTAGAGATCATGTTTCACATAAATAATCAGTTATCATTATTCACTCAATTGATAATTATTACATTCTTTAAATAAATGAACTAAACGGATGAATTCTTATTTTATATTAACACCTTATAAAGAAAATCTAAAAGTGATTGATTTCCATAATCGATTATCATTATTCATGCAATTGATAATTATTACATTCTTTAATTAAATGGACTCTAAAAATGGATGAAATTCTTATTTTACACCTTATAAAGTAAATCTGAAAAAATGATTTATTTCCATAATCATATACTTTTCATTCTTTGAATTATAAAAAAATAAATAATTTGTATTATAAATACAAACAAATATATGTATTTAACAAATAAATTTGAAAAAAAGGTATAAATAATTGTGTATTTAATTGTATCAAGAAGTCTTAATATATATCTACATTAAAGAAAATGTGTTCATTATTAAATACATAAAATACAATTTATATATGTGTGTGTGTGTGTGTATGTATACGTATAATATAATGGTATGATTATATTGTAATCTATATGTTTAGATTGTGTCACCAAATACAACTAAATATAAATAGAAACCCTAAAATCAAATACATACGGTGAAAAGATAATGTAGAAATACATCCTATACATAATCTATAAATATGCTAATAGGATTTTCAAATAAAAAAATCGATTACCACAATTAACAGGATATAATCTATTTGAGACTCTAAAAATCATAAAGATTTGATTCGTAAAAATTTGATGAATTACACAGTTGAAGATTTTTGTCTAAAATAAAAAAAATACATAACTTAAATTAAAAATTAAATTTAAATTTTTAATTTGTCTTTTTTAATTTTTCAAAATTTTAAACTTTGGTGTGATATCTTTATTACTATTATATATTAAATTTGAGAAATGTGTTTCTTTAAAAATAAAAAAACCAAGGGAATAAGAAACATACGCTTCCTCATAATAAAAAAATACAAGCAAAATACAAAAATATATCTGAATTTGAAATTTTTTTTTATCAAAAATACATACAGAAGAAATACTTAAGGAATAAGAAACATACGAACATCATCATATCTGCTCCATCGTTCCCCGATCAAAATTTTGCATTTTCGATCAGATCTGATCGGTAAATTAGTCGTCGACGAATTGAGTTGACTTTTGAGGGAGGCAGGTCGAAAAACTACGATTTTCGAACAAGAACAACCAAAGAGAAAGAGAGAGATGCAAGAGAAAAAGAGGGGAGACGAATAGAAAGATGGAAGAGGGATTTGGTTGACCATATGGTTTGATGATGAACAATGAGTGAGAGAGAAGATGGAAGAGGGATTGTGTGGTTATTGGAGGAATTTACGGTGATGAATAGGAGAGAGATAAATAACAATCAACTACAAAGTAAAAAAGTAAATAGATGACACATTAAATAAAATAAAGTCATATTATGTAATTTTTTAAAAATTGTGGTCATTATATGTAAATACTTTCATACTTGTGCTATGTTATATAATTTTTTTTTAATTTTATTTATGGCCCAATTAATATAAACCCCATAACTAATATCTAATGAGAATAGATCTCGTTCGTATATCGGTTATTTGATGGACGTACCAGATTAAGTCTTAATTAATTTAACCTCTATAAACTGGTCCTCTCTCCACCCATTAGGGTTATCACATATTCTTTACACTTTTTTCATCATTGACGGTTGTGGTAACATAAGGCTAGGGAAAGGAGGTAGAAACCAATTCTCTACCAACCTCTTCTGTTTCTCTATGCAATAATGTCTTCTACTTTAAGTATATTTTCTTTAGTGTTTCTATGTAAGATTATCATGTTCAAGATTCTAACGTGCATTAAGATTAAATCTAACATGTGGTATCAGAGCTTGAATATTAGAGTGATAATCTTCGTTATGAACTATTCATTGCTCATGATGCTTAAGACTAATGGTTGATTTTCGCCAACTAAAGTAAGACAAACAAACCTCCGTTGGTTTATCATTGGATGTATATATATATCATGCAATCATTAAAGTAAGACATGAAATTAATGAATCTTCGCTAGTCTAGAAAATTGAGATTCAATCTCCCATTTATGATTATATCCTGCGGTGATGATTTTTTTTCTTTTACCTATTTATCTGTGTTGGGGATAATAATTAAGTATCTAGAAGGATTATTTCGAATGTTTTTAGAATTTTTCTTTAGCTACTAACCTAAATAATGATTTCTCCTTCTAATGATAGCCTTAGCCCATTTGGATGCAGATTTAATATTTGAGGGATTAGTCCATATTAAGTTTAAAGTTTAATCTTTAATTAAGTTTGGACGGTCAATTATTGAGCCTATTGACAGATTGTACAAACTACTTTCAGAAATATTGCCTAAGATTTATTTGATTAACGTAGTCTAATTATTAGACTAATTTGGAGTCAAAGAATTTAATATTTATGTTTGCCAATAAAAATAATAAAAAATATATGTGTGTATGTTATGTTAACGTAGTTTGTTAGTCACCAAAGTGGCAAAACTAGTATGTTTAAAATAAACACATATACAATATTTATGTTTATTTTGTGCATGTATAATGTTTATAGTTTGTTAGTTATCAAAGTGGCCAAACTAGAATGTTTAAAATATTCACATGCATAAATTTTATAATATCTATTTATGTGTGCATTTATGTTCATATAGTTTGTTAGTCACCAAAGTGTTGGCCAAACTAGTATTTTAAGAAAAATACGCATACATAAAATTGTCAACTATCCATGAAAATAGCAAAATGCCTATTATTGATAAATAAATGGATAAATTTATTTTTCACTATTGCTAGAACTTAAGAATTTAGCCAAAGATAAATTAATTACTTTATGAATAGTGAACATTATGAGATAAATTAATATTTCTTAGTCGAATATACATTATATATCCAAAGATATCATATATATTTAATTAAAAGTATCTAATTGTCTACTAATGTTGAAATATGTCATTTAAATTATGATAGTATGTTGTAGTATCTACCTAAAGGTAAATTACAATATACCTTTATTGTTTTGTTGAATCCACATTATTTTCTTATTTGTGAGCATGTATATCTATTTTGCAGCTATTCCTCTTCATTCTCTTGCTTCATCTGTTACTGTGTTAAATGGATTGAACTTCTCTGAATGGCATGAATAAGTCTAGTTCCACTTAGGTGTAATGGATCTTGACTTGGCTCTACTGAAAGATAAACCTGCTGCTATTACTGATACGAGCAGTGAAGGTGAGAAGTCTTTCCATAAAGCATGGGAACGCTCTAACAGGTTGAGTCTTATATTTATGTGAATGACTATTTCCAACAATATTAAGAGTACTATTCTACAAACAGAAAGTACTAGGGAATACCTGAAATTTGTGGAAGAACATTTTCGTTCTGCTGATAAGTCTCTCGCTGGTACATTAATGGCTGAACTCACGACCATATAGTTTGATGGGTTGCATAGTATGAAAAATTATATCATCGAGATGACTAACATTGCAGCAAGACTCTAGGCCTTGGGGATGAAAGTGGATGACACCTTCTTAGTTCAGTTTATTCAGAACTCATTACCTCCTAAGTATGGACCATTTCAAATTAACTATAACACTATTAAGGATAAGTGGAATGTTAGTGAATTGTCCAGTATACTTATTTAGGAGAAATCAAGACTTAAGAAACAAAGAGTTCATTTTATTCACCGCATGGGTCAAGACGCTGGAAAAAGACTTAAGTTGAAGGCCGAAAAAGTTCAAGAAGAAGAAAACACCTTCTAAAGTTTCATAGGATGCTTGTAAGGAACTCAAGGCGGATGTGTGTCGTTTATGTAAAAAGGAAGGATACTATCAGAAAGATTGTCTGAAACATAAAGCTTGGTTTGAAAAGAAAGGTACACTTAGTGCTTTTGTATGTTTCGAATCAAATTTGGTGGAAGTTCCTAATAATACTTGGTGGCTTGATTTTGGTGCAACTGCTCATGTATCCACTATGCTGCAGGGATTCATTAAAATCCAAACTACATATCCAAATAAGGATTTCTTGTTCATGAAAAATCGTACGAAGGCTAATATTGAAGGCATAAGGACTTATTGCTTGATCTTGGAGACTGAACATCACCTTGATCTATTACATACTCTTTATGTTCCTCCAGTTTCTAGAAATTTAATTTCTCTTTCAAGACTTGATGTTTCTGGGTTTGATTTTAAGTTTAGATGTTTCAATATATATAAGAATGCTATTTTTTATGGTTCTGGTGTTCTTATTGATGGTTTATATAAATTGAAACTCGATAATACCTTTTCTGAATCCCTTCTTGTTATTCATCAAAAGGTTGAAACTAAACATAGTTCACTGAATGAAAGTTCTCCTTACTTGTGGCACAACCATTTGGGTCATGTATCCAAAGAAAGATTAACACGATTAGCAAATAATGAAATTCTTCTGAATCTGAATTTTACTGATCTTAATATATGTTTGGATTATAACAAGAAAGGTGCCACAAGAAGCACCCAACTTCTTGAAATTATACACACTGATATTTGTGGGCCTTTTAATGTTTCATATTTTGGTGGAGAAAAATATTTTATCACTTTTACTGATGACTTTTCACATTATGGATATATCTATTTATTGAAAGAAAAATCTCAAGCAACAGACGCTCTCAAAGTGTACGTCAATAAGGTTGAAAGACAATTAGATAGAAAAGTAAAAATTATTAGATCAAGTAGAGGTGGTAAATATTATGAAAAATATAACGAATCAGGACAATGTCCAGGTCCATTTGCAAAGTTTCTAGAGGAACATGACATATGTGCATAATATACTATGCTAGAAACACATCAACAAAATGGTGTTGTAGAAAGGTGTAATCGGACACTTATGGATATGGATAGGAGTGTGATGAGTAATTCCTCATTACCCAAATCTTTGTGAATGTATGCTCTTAAAACCGTTGTATATTTATTGAACAAGATTCCTAGTAAGACAGTTCCAAAAACACCATTTTGAACTGTGGACTGGAAGAAAACCTAGTTTAAGGCACTTGCATGTTTGTGATTGTCCAGCGAAAGCTAAACTTTATAATCCAGATGAAAAGAAATTAGATTCTCGAACAGTAAGTGGTTACGTTATTGGTTACCCAGAGAAATCTAAATGGTATAGATTTTACTGTTCAAATGATAGTTCAAGAATTGTTGAAACTGGTAATGCAAGATTCATTTAAAATGGTGAAGTTAGTGAGAGTGTCGAACAACAAAGTGCGAAAATAAATAAGGTGAGGGTAAATATTTCTTTACCCATGAATGCACCTACTTCCACACCAATAATAAATATTGTTCCTATTATCGGAGAACTCTTTGATAATACTAAACAACATTTGG
Source organism: Datura stramonium (assembly GCA_018107945.1). NCBI lineage: Eukaryota > Viridiplantae > Streptophyta > Magnoliopsida > Solanales > Solanaceae > Datura > Datura stramonium. The sequence continues at coordinate 124,468 of JACEIK010003854.1, forward strand.
AGGAAACACTTCAGGAAGGAACTAACTCACAAATATCTGACGCAAGTGAACCACAAAGAGTGCCATTAAGGAAATCTCAAAGAGAAAGAAAATCGACTATTTCAGATGATTATGTGATTTATTTGCAAGAGTCGTGTTTTGACATTGGACTTAACAAAGATCAAGTTTCATTTTCATAGGCCATAGAAAATACTGAGTTTGATAAATGGATTGATGCCATGAAAGAAGAGTTAAAATTCATGGAATACAACAAAGTCTGGGATCTTGTTGAATTGTTAGAAGGTTCAAAAAGAATCGTGTATAGATGGGTCTTTAAGACTAAACGTGATTTGAATGGCAATATTGAACGATATAAATCCAGACTTGTTATCAAGGGTTATACTCAGAAAGGAGACATTGATTACAAAGAGACCTTTTCACTTGTCTCAAAGAAAGACTCATTAAGAATTATTATGGATTTGGTGGCTCATTATGATTTAGAGTTACACCAAATAGATGTGAAAACTATCTTTCTTAATGGAGACCTCGAGAAGAAAGTTTATATGGACCAACTAGAAGGTTTCGAAATTGAAGAAAATGGTCAAATGATATGTAAGCCAAAGAAGTCAATATATAGACTTAAACAAACCTCATGTCAATGGTATACAAAATTTAAGGATAGCATAACATCTTTTGGATATAAATAGATTACCATTGATCAGTGTATAAAACAAAAGTTCCGTGCGGGCAAGTTTATAGTTTTAGTCCTATATGTTGATGACATTTTACTTACTGCTAATGATTTAGGCATATTGCGTGAGATAAAAAACTTTCTCTCTATGAATTTTGAAATGAAAGATACGAATGAGACATCCTATGTGATAGGATAGAAATATATCGTGCTAAATCACAAGAATTATTGGAATTGTCTCAGAAAGAATATATCGAAAGAGTTCTAGAGAGATTTAACATGAACAATTGTTCAGCAGGAATTGTTCCTATTCAAAAAGGAAACAAATTCAGTCTCATGCAATGCTTGAAGAATGATATAGAACGAAAGAAAATGGAGTCAATTTCTTACTCTTGCACAAGATCGGATATTAGTTTCGCAGTCTGAATGCTAGGAAGATATCAAAGTAACCCAGGAACTGATCACTGAAAAACTGCAAAGAAAGTCTTGAGGTACCTGAAAGGAACGAAGGATTATATGCTCATATATTGGAGATCCAATCACTTGAAAGTTTTTAGATACTCGGATTCAGTTTTTGCTGAATGCATTGGCACTAGAAAGTCCACATATGTTTACTTGTTCCTGTTAGCTAAAGAGACAATATCGTAGACGAATGCTAAACAATCCATCATTGCAACATCCACAATGAAAGCATAATTTGTAGCATGTTTTGAAGCCACAATTCATGCATTATGGCTGCGAAATTTTATATCAGGAGTTGGGGTTATTGATTCTATTTCCAAGCCGCTGAAAATTTATTGTGATAACACTGGAGAAGTATTCTTCTTCAAGGATGATAAGTACTCCAAAGGTGCCAAACATATGAAATTAAAGTACTCTACCGTCAAGAAAGAATTTCAGAAACAAAGAGTGTCGCTTGAGAATATTAGAATGATCTCATGATTTCAGATCCGTTAACAAAAGGCTTACAACCAAAGACATTTAAAAAATATGTTCAAAGAATGGGTCTTGGTTATGCTTATTTTTTATGCATTTATGATGTTTTGACCGTTGTTTACAGTGGAATAGATTCAAGCGTCCACGCCAGTAGATTCACAGCAAATAGGCGTTGACTTAGTTGCATGGCCTTCTTAATCCTTCTTGTCTTTTAGAAGAAAAAAAAAAGAGTTACTCTGAGCTCAATTACATATTTCTGATATACATTAATGAATTTTCTGTTTCTCATAATGGTGTATACATTATTGTTTTGAGATATTACAGGATAAGCTTGTGGACCATAATGTTATATGTTTATAGCTTATGAACCTAGTATGATAAATTGCTAATGTAGTAGGATATGAAAGGGAATACGTAGCATAAAATTATGTATAACCGCCATAACTTGCTTTAGTAGTTTGTCATATTGTGGTATATATGATGGACATTATAGAAGAGATTTATTTTATGCGCAAATAATATTTATGTCATTAAATATTAATGTTATGTGGTTATTGGGCCAAACGGGAGAATGCAAGAATTATTATTATTTTATTTATGGTCCAATTAATGTAAAGCCCATAATTAATATTTAATGAGAATAGATATCGTTCGTACACCGGTTATTTGATGGATGTACCGGATTAAGTCTTAATTAATTTAACCTCTATAAATCCCTCCACCCATTAGGGTTACCACATATTCTCTACACCTTTTCCATCATTGACGGTTGTGGTAACATAAGGCTAGGGCAAGCAGGTAGAAACCAATTTTCTACCAACTTTTTCGCTTCTCTTTGCAATAATGTTTTTCGCTTCAGGTATATTTTCTTTAGCGTTTCTATGTAAGATTATCATGTTCAAAATCCTGACGTGCATTAAAGTTAAATATAACATAAGTCACTATTTTTTTTAAATATATCCTACTCATCCCTTATCCTACATTACAACCTATGAACATCCTGTTTGATCCTAGATTTTACATGCTTAGATTAGTTGAGTCTTACACTACAGGTATGTTTATGGTACGACCTTGGGAGACACATGATTTTTTTTTGTGAGAGAGAGCGAATTCTTTCTATATGTGATTCCTTAAAGTATATTTGAATGTATTTGAGAGTGTGGACTAATTTCTCTCTTGGTTGGATTGGTAAAGGCACATGATTCACAAAAGATTTGTGAGGTACTTGATTCTTAAGTTGGCATAGGAAAGCAAGTCAAAAATTAGATAGGAGGAAAGTCAATTTTTGAGGCTAGGATATTAAGAGAGATCATTTGAAAATTTTAAATAGTCTTGGCATGAAAAGTTTGAGAAAGGTGTCTATATTCATATGTTCGGTTCTAAATATTGATTAAAATTATTTTCATGAGTCACGATGCATGATTAGGTTTGAAAGTTGTTCTTGGCCATGATGTTAGTTTTGAACTTGCTAGAGGATGAGCAAAAATCTAAATATGGGATGGTGATATTTGGCTAAAAGTATATATTCATGTTACATTGTCGCCTCATATCTTATGCAAAATTATGTTGTTATATTGTTATCTTTAGTGTTTTGAACTTATTACGAGTTTTATGTATGTAGAAAATGTGTTGGATGAATATGAGAAAAAGAAGGAGATTATCACTTGATTTGAAGTTAAAAAAATAAAGATTGAAGGGTGGCCGGACTCATTTATGGTCCTCTCTCTGCGAGACAGATAGAGAGCTAAGAAACAAGATAAATTGTGAGGCTGGCCAGGCTTTTCTATGATCCTCGCTTCGTGAGATAGGTAGACGAGCCAAGCAAAAATTATCCGGCGTGTTTTATTTAGCGTATGTGATTCCCTTTACATTCTAAATTATATAAATACCTATAAAACGTATTGAAGGGATATACGTCTCTTTGGAGGAAGAAACACATACATCTTTTTGGAGGAAGAACACGCAAAGAGCGAAAGCGATGAAAATTCAACTTTGAGTTTCACTTTCTTCTCTTGTTTTACTTGTTTTTTATGAAATTTTATGCTATGTTCTTAAACAATACTATAAGTAGCTAGATTCTTTATCTAGAATTTTAATGAAAACTTTTGTTGGATGAATTCTTCTTACGCTTTAATGTAATTTTGCTTTTAAATTTCTCTACTTGTTCAACTATGTGTTTATTTCAATTGATTAAATGTCCATTAGTTGACTATACCTATTCATTATGTATTGCTTGAGAAAGAATGCATGTTTAGGTTATTGTTGAACAACGTCACTCTTCTTAGATATACGAGAGATCAATACTGTGGATTTAAAAACAGGTTTAGAGATAACGAAACTTTGACGTGATCATATTGTGAGCGGTGAGAAATTCTAGTTAAAGTAGTTCGAGAGAATACGTCTAGTAAATTATCGTGATTTCTCGAGAGAGAGAATTGCGTTAAGCAGAATGCTCACGACCTATAGAGAATAAATCGGCGAGATTATAGATAACGTAGCTAGAAGGATTCCGATAATTGGGGAAATCATAACTCTAGGCCTCCTTAATCGTGTTTCCAACTTCATTTTCTTTAGTTGATAATTTTGACTGCTTTGATATTTATTTGTTAATTAGTTATAAATAAAAATCTTAATATTTTAAATTAAATAGTTGTTCGAACTTATTTCTTTAGTGATATTGAACAACTATAGCTAAGTTAGTTTTTTGTGGGATTCGACTGCAGACTTTAGATCGAATTATATTTGCAGCGACGACTTATTCTTTCTAGGACTAGTTTTGAGTGTGATCAAGTATCATTGAATCCGTCTAACCTCATAGAGTAATCTTTTGAATAGATTAGTTTCATTTGAGGATTCTGGAGGCGAGAAAGCTATTTTGAAACGTTAAAACTTTACCCAAATCGAAGTAGTTGAAACTTTGATATTTTTAATGAGAATATTTTTCTCAATTGACTTGTTTGACTCTCTCTCTATATGTGTGTGTATGTATCTATATATGTGTATGTAT
>JACEIK010003855.1:69031-86047 GCA_018107945.1 Datura stramonium
AAATCATTCAACTATTAATATTTCACTTAAAAGTCACCTAACTAATTTAAATAATTTTCCCTTTAAATTTAGTTAAAATAGAAATTTTATTTTAAGCTAAATTTTTAAAAGATAAAAAAATACCTATTTTTACTATTTTATTAATCTTTCCTACTTGATTCGATCCGTTCAAATTTATATAGGTAAGAAATTATCTATATTTCGTTAATTATTTGAATAAAAGACATATTACAGCAAGAAATTATGTATTATTTGGAGAGGGTATTATGAACCCAAATTCAGAAAACTCTTGATCAGTCTTCTCCATGGGCTATTATTTTTCATCTCAGCTATATTCCTGCCACTAATCCATCGATTTAAATATGTCTCAGGGTCTTTTGCCATAATTGATACCAGTCAAACTAAGGCACGTATAAGATAAATTGGAAACATTAGGGTTAATTTATTTGAACACTTTTTTCTTTTATTTTAAATTGAAGTGTAATTGTATTCTTTAAAATTGATGTTTGGTATGCGAGATAGGATATGTAAAAATATTTTATAAGTTGGAATATCTCATCAAATTATTTTATCTCATCTTTTATATCAGATAGTAATCTTATTATTTTAATAAAAATGATATTAAAAAATAAATCTCAAAATTAGGTAATATCTTAAGCTAAATATGAGATAAAATAATTTCAAAATTTATTTAGTAATTATTATTTTTTATCCCACGTACCAAATGATCTAAATTGATTAGACGAGGTATAAATATAAGTTTTGTTACGAAGGACTTGTGTGATACTTCCTGAGAAGTAAAGGGCTCCGATGGTATTTTCTCATAACTGATACCAGCCAGTTATAACTTATAAGTTGTTGCATCATACTTTTTGCAATAGTGTTATGCACTTGTATTTAATTTCTCTTTTTTAGACAATACGGATAGTGTGCACTTACACGTGCTGCTACTTTTATTTGGATATAACCATAGAGAAATTATTTGTACAATCAAAATAATTTATGTGTTATCTCCAGTTATTTTTATTTATTTTTTGTAAAAGGTAACTTGGCAAATTGAAATTCGTTTAGACTAATAGTGCGCATAAATTAATTTTAAATTTGAACTCCCTTTGTCTTTAGACTTGCTAATAAATGAAAGGTGAAAAGAAATGAAAATGGAAAAGCAGGATTTATTTACTACATTTGGAACAAATTAAGCTGAAATTTTATGGATAAAGAGTGACAATGAGGGCTAAAAATCCCTCATTTTCTTGGTTAACCCAAAAAATTGCGAATCTTGATTAACAAGTGTAACATGGCAGGTAAATATTCTGAAAATTCAAATATAATTTTCTAAGTCACTATATTAATAAGTGGAACATGACATGTAAACCTTGATTATTTGATATGTTTTATTTGAGTCGGTGATTTATGGGAGATAGTCTCTCTACCTTAACAAGATAGACATGAGGCTACATACACACCATCTTCCTCAAATCTCATTTGTGGTACCACATTGTGTATGTTATTATGTTGTATTTTGATTTGTGACTGGTTAAAGTACAAAACACATGCTTGGAATACCATAAACTCTTCCTAATGCTTTACAAAATCAAGTTGTACTTAAAAAGAAATTATTCCTGTCAGGTGTAAAAAAGTTAAAGGAGAACAAAATTCCTGCTTAAAGCAGCTCTGGTCACTCATTTGTACTTTCTAATGCCAGTAATACTAGTAACAACCACAGAATAGTCACAAACATAGCTAACAAGAACATTCCCCTCTTTCATTCTTCCTTCTTTTTTTTTTTTTTTTCCGGCTGGCTGTCACTTTTTAACCCTATAGCCTACTATGATTTATGAGTCCTCATAACGGAGGAGGGTTGTAGTAAGTTGACAACGAGACATAAATAATCAACCTCTGAGGATAATCGGTTCTAACTATTCGGGATTGAGGCATAGTTGGTTGGCACTATATATGTCGCCATTCCTATTCAATCATTGTTATATGCATACTAGTTAGTCTGTCGAGATAACAACAATTACTTGCCTTAGTGTCAAACAAGTTGAAGCCGGGCATATGAATATATTCACTGACCATATTCCCCATTTAAATTCATCTCTTTCTGCATAACTGCAAAGGTGAATTAATGTATGAGTTTCCTTCGTTAGTTGAGCAATATTGAAAAGTGTAAGACCAAAACTGAAAAGGGTTGTAGTGCCTGAACCTATAAACTCTACACACACACTCTCTCTCTCTTTCTCATGCCAAAAATGAGTCCTTTCAGAACACCCCAAGTACATTGTGATCAATTAGGAAATGCCCAACAAACTGCAACAAGAAGATTCCCACAACCAAGAAATGTTTCTGTTGTGAGAAGCACCTATATAAACCTATTGCCTGACAGCACAAAAGCCAGTGCAGTGCCTCTTTTTTTTTTAACTGCACTCAACATCAATCATTAGCACCTATATATACACACACACACTCTCCCTCTTTAGATTTCCTTTCTAATATAGGAATCTAATTTTAACATACTATACTAATCCTGTTTTCACTTTGCATTAAATGGTCGCAATTAAGTGTGCTAAAATGGAATTTCCTAACACCTCATTTGATGATTCACACAAATCTGAAGAAAGGGAAGTAGGAGGGAGAAGAGATAAAAGGAAGCAAATTGATGGTGAAGTTAAAGAATACAAATCCAAGAACCTTAAGGCTGAGAGAAATAGGCGTCAAAAACTTAGTGAAAGGCTTCTTCAATTGCGCTCATTGGTCCCAAACATTACAAATGCAATGAATCAAAACCCTTCATTAATTTCTTTATATAATTTCAAGTCACAGTTTTCTAAAGAATGAATCTTTAACCATTTCTTTTCTTCAAAATCTTGTCTAATTTCAGATGACAAAAGAAACCATAATCACTGATGCCATCACTTACATTAGGGAGCTACAAACGAATGTGGACAACCTAAGTGAGCAGCTTCTTGAAATGGAGGCAACTCATGGAGAACAGTTGGAGACCAAAAATGAAGAGATTATTGGAACTGCAGAGGAGATGGGTAAATGGGGCATAGAGGTAGGTAACTTTATGTATAAAATCAAAGTTACAATCTTTGATATTCTTGAGTTAAGAGGGTAATTTCCTAATCTACTACTAGACAGTAAAAACAACTTTTTCTTTTCTTTTTTAAAACAGCCGGAAGTTCAAGTGGCTCACATTGGTCCAACTAAGCTTTGGATAAAAATAGTCTGCCAGAAGAAAAGAGGTGGATTTACTAAACTGATGGAGGCAATGAATGTTCTTGGATTTGATCTTAATGACACCAGTGTCACTGCCTCTAAAGGAGCTCTTCTTATTACTTCATCTGTGGAGGTAGGAGAAACAATATCCTTAAAAAGAAATAAGCTTGTTTAGTAGCGATTGATACCAAGATTTGTAATAGTACAAAAAGGAGATCTTGCTTAGCATTTTGCACTGTGTGTGCTGCAATATAAGAACATGAACATTCTGTCTATCTATCTATGTATTTCAGGTGGTTTGTGGTGGAATAACTGAAGCTGATCAAATCAGAGAGATCTTGCTGGAGATCATCCGTGGAATCTAGAGAAACTAGCACCAGCATCAGTCCCTAATTAATCTAGTAGATTTTGAAATCCCCTAGTAGTACTAGTCTCATTCTAGTGCCTATTACCTATATTATATCCTCCTGACATGAATTCAAAAAAAATTCGAGAAATTTCAGAGCGCCTTTTTAGTTTATGAATGTCAAAAGGATTGAATCATGTTCTCCATATTGGAAGATGAAAATCTATTTTGTATCCAAATTGTTATTTGCTTATGCTTACTAATCACTTTCTCCATTCTTAAAACTATATCTTTTCATGCAGTCAAGTTTGACTTTATTCAACTGAGGCAAACTTTGAAATATAAATATACGATATGCTTTTAACTTGAATCTTCCATGGTGGGATCCAGACACCAAAACTTTTTGGCTTCTATATATGGAACATTGAATAAGTAACACTTTTGGTCACTTCCAGCCAAAGAAACAGCTAAATAATAAAGCCAGCACATTAAGTGTCCTTTGGGTTTGAATAACATATTGAACAAACACCAATATTAGACCTGTGAAGAGTGAAATTTATGGCAAACCTTCTACCTATAAATATAATACAGCAAGGCATTTGTTTCACTGTCTTTCTTGTTTTCTTCTTCTGTTCTTTGGCCATTGTCGTCCTCAAAGAATTGTCAAAAATAAACCTGCCTCAAGCATCACCTGCCCTTGTTAAAACTTTCTCCAACAAGTCCAAGAATTAAAAAAGAAAAAAAAATGAAAAACCCAATGAGACGTCAAAAATTTTCAAAATTTAAGACCATGGAAAGTGTACCTACCCTTAGAATATAAACATGAAAAAGACTCTCTCAAGTCTATAATAATAGGATTAAAGCCGTGCACAATTGGAGGAAAATTCATATTTTGTATGGCTAGGCGTAGGTTTCTCCTCATTTGCCTAGTTATAGCTCAGTTAGTTTTGCCGATGCAAAATGCTAACGCGGTTAGAAGATTAGACACCTCGACATTAGTCCCAAGTCCAGCGCCGACTGTAAAAGCAATAGGCAGAGGAAGAGGTGATCAAACTCCAGCAGTCACACATATAAGGACTCATCATTCTTTCAACAAGGCCATGGCTGGTGGAGACTTGATCCTTGGCGGCTTTGCCACTGCTCTTATTGCTTCCATTTTTTGTTACATTCGAGTCACACGAAGAAGAAACCAACATAGTCAGGGTTGAGGCACATCATTTTTTATTATGTGCTCATTTTTCTTTCCAATTCAAATATATATATACAAAGTTCAATGTGCATCTATTCACATTTATGCTCATTTTAGATTGCTTGGTAATATAATTATATACATCCAGCTAGAAGAATTTAAATCTGGTAAAACAGTATAAGATCAAAATAGAACCGTCTTTTGCATCATGTCATGCTATTTATATATGGTTGCCGGTTGGTTTATTACTTTGATCTATTTTGTTCCTCGGTTTTTTTTTTTTTTTTTTGCACCTGTTCTTCTACCAAGTGCATACTTTTTATATAAAAACCTAGTATTTGTATTTTACTTTTCACACTTTCACACAAAGTTATAGTAGCGTCTTTGCTTCTTCACACTTGAGCAGTAAAACTTGAGTCTCTGCTTCGTGAAATACAGAGAGAACCAGCATAATATCTTGCACCCTTTTCTTGTTTTGAGTACTTTAAGATCATTTCCGAACGAGGGGTATTAAATTAAATATATATTCCATTTTACATAAGATTCAAAACTTCAAAATTGGAAATTGTATAATAATGCATATAAACAAAACAAAGAAGTCCTTAAACACCAGCAAAGGATTCACCTATACATAAATCCAAAACTTCAATAATGGGAACTGCATATTTGTAGATAGAGGACAAAAATAGGAAACTGAAAGGAGAGTGCAGAACAAACTTGACACCATTCTAACCACCTAAATTATTATCAGCATAAATCTGATTTGGGTCAAATCTTTCTTTTTTCTTCTAACGCTTTTTATAATGTAATCCATTGTGATAATTACTGGAGTACAATCTTCCTTGACAAAATTAATTACCTGACCAAACCTGTGGACCCAAGTCAAGTTGCTGGAAAGTCTAAAATTGATATTAACACATGGATCTGTGTCCACCCTGGTCTTTTCAAGCTTAAACATCACAAATCTTTGTGGCCTACATAATAATTGATATAATAAGGTCATGCAATTACAGCAATGCAAAAATAAACCTCATCATTCACATTGCTGCAGAAATGGATACAAATTAAATTGGTGGTACAGATTTTATTTCATTTCATTTTTTTTCCTGTGTACAAACATTAGTGTGACCTGGCCTACCCCACCTAAAATTCATATATTATGTTCACTCACTAAAGACTTCATCTCTCTAGCCCGCGCACAATAACCATGAGTCAGAGTTACCACTTAATTAACATGTAATTCTGTCTTTGACCATACCTTGCTTGGACCGTGAATCAATTTAGTTTGAACATCGTATTCCGATTCCTGATATATAAAAAGAAAGCTGGAGTATATCTTTGATATGATGAAAGGTAAATTCAAGATTTAACAATAACTACGCTTCAATTTCAAATAGGTTGGGATAGACAATATAATGTTCCACTTCTCCCCTTAAGCATTAATTTTGATATAAATATGTTCTTTTTGAATTTTCTATCACATGTCTTTAATTCGAATAAAATATCCTCTCCGCAGGCCGAAAGCTACATCCACCCTTGGTTAACATGGCACGTTATGCTATTCATTTTTAACTACATATAACCGAATTAGTTTGAGTTTGGTTTATTTGAGAAATGACATAAAATGTCATTTTGATTATTCTGGTTATAGTAGTGTTATTTTAGTCAGAATAGGCCAGATTTAATAATGTTTGTGGCAGACAGAGTCAGGGAATAATTTGAATAGCAAGTATATTTATATTAGGACAGGGGTGGAAATACTAATATATGCTCACACGATATTTCTGCTTTTGGTAATTCAAAACTCATGTAGTAGTATCAATTTCAACAGGCAAAAGGATTATTGGAAAAGAAGAATTCAAAATTTTTTTCTGTGTTCTCTTTCCAAAACTTTATACTGTTAGTTTCCACTTTATACACAACCCTACAAGCACCTAATTGAGAATCTCAATGCACTTCTCTTTTTTGATTTGAAGCTTCAAGCCTTCATCAACCAAAGCCAAAATGAAAGAACACATCCAGCAAAACTGAAAGCTTTTTTTTAATATCAGATTCCACTGATTGGAAGTTTCTTATATCTTTCAATCTGAAATCCAGACTCCTCCATTCCTTTCTTCTCCATTAACACACCTGCATTTCCTATATATCATGAAATTAAATTAGCTTAGAACATCAATTTAAATTTTTCATTCTCCACAAGTGACATGTCAAATTCTGATCCACAACAAAAAGATGCTCAAAATCCAATACAATTAGTAACACTACTAGCTCCATTTTTGTATAGCCAAAAATAATACTCCATTTCTTCTAATTTATGTGACTGTGTTTGTCTAAATAAAGTCCTTTAAAACTTGTGGTCAGTGGCGGCAAATTACACAGCATAACTAAGATAACTTTTCTTTTGAACCTAAATATATTAGATGATTAGCTACCTTGAAGAAAATCCTGCTTCCCCATTAAATTATTTGTAAATATAAAAAAGTGACATTCTTGGAACAAACTAGAATTAAACAGGAACGTGAAAAACAGAGAATTGAGTGATGAAAGGTTAGATGACAACCTAATCAAGAATGAAAGAAAATTAAAGAGGGTACCTTGAGGACTACAAATAGGGGGCTCTTCAAAGAGAGAAAGGGACATTTGCTTATGAGCAAGACCAATATCAAACAAGATGAGACCAGAAGAAGGATCATAAACTATGATGTCTTTCACTGGCAACCAAAGAAAAAGCTCTTCTTGAGAAAGACCCTCCACTCCACTAGCCCACCATAGCTAAGGTTAGCTCTTACAACACTGTCAAAGAAAACCCTTGTCTCAAATTTTGCAACACATGGGCCAGTCCAAGTGACTTGGGAGGTGACCATTTTCATCAAGATCATAAGGATTTTACAGCATTTGGGAATAACCCAGCTGGGAGTCCCCTGCTTCTGAGAAGATCATGGATTGAAGTTGAGGAAATTGTGAAAGAGAAGAGGAGATGAAAGAACAAGTGTATATATCTTGGAAGAGGATGTGAAGGTCGGCCATGGATATTAGGCTATTTGGTGAAAATTGGTTCAAAGAGGGGAAGGAAAAGGGACGATTTTAACAAGGTTTATGGTGTGAGAAGGTGGGGGCCATAAAACTCAATTATGTATGCCTAATTTCCCATATTGCTCCTGTTAATAATCTGAGATTTTGTCCGTCCCTTAAGCATATGTTTTTGTGTTTTTATTAAAAGGATTTAAAACTCAATCATTTACCAAAATATCTTCTTGGTCACAATGCTTCGGGCATTCGTTAGCAACAATGCACTTCAAAGGATGAATTGGTCTTTCTATGGTGTTTTAGTGAATTAAGCATCCGGTTAATGAGATGTGCATATTTTTTAATGCATTCATAGATAGACAAATTGGTATCAATTATTAATATTAGCAATACAGCCAAATGAATAGTTGAGCATTCATTATTGGTGTTATCTTTACACTACAATAGTCTGCTAGAAATCCCAATACAACAAGTTTTCATCTATCCAAAACAAGGTTGACAAATATATTGAGTTGTGTCAAACAAATTGATGTTCCTTCAAAAAGTGTCATTTATTTGAGGGAAAAAAATACTAGTATGAAGTACTATTTTCTTCCTTTCAATCAATTTGTTTGTTTTATTTATAATTTTCGAAGATTCAAAAAGTTCTTAAGAAAATAAAAAATATAAAAAAACTAAAAAAAATCATAAAATTAAAAATATTTTAATACATTCTACGATCTTTAATTTAAAATTTAAAATTTTTTTCTAATTGTTTAAAATCCAACGAGCAACTTAAAAGGGACGAAGTATATCATAATCTTCCCTTTAGAGGTGGCTATATGGTAATTTTGATGGATAATGCAAGTAGATGAAAATGAGATGGGGCAATGTGCCATAAGGAGAAGGGCAGAAAGGAAACATGTATTCTAATAAGAAGTATAGGAGACACCAGACAGAAAATTGGCTTAGGGTTAAAGGTTGCAATGCTTCACAGTGATAGCCAATCATGTCAGAAAGAGAAGGCAGCCAAAGCCACGGCCACTGACACAGTAGTAAGTTAGAAACTGCTCTTTTCATCAAAATCTCTTTTGACGGAAACTACGAGGTTTCACCAACTTTCAACAATTCCTCTTTCTCTCTAATGTTTCACTTCCTATTTTCCTATCAAATTAAAAACTACTCCCTATCCTTACTCGTGAATCAAAGAAAATGAAATTACTATGCCTCAAGAATTTTTTACGAAAAACATAGGGGTTTAATTCATTGGCTAAAAAGAAATTGGATCAATGACCTTTTTCTCTACAACAAGTTAAATTAAATTGATAATTAAAATTCTTTAGAGTATCCATTTTTTTCCTTTACTAGGTATGATATCTGCTTTAGAGTGCTATCCATCGCAATGTTTGGTGGTTTTTACATTGCCAATGAAATAAGTTAACTCTTATCTACCTTTTAAGTGACTGATAATGTAAATACCTTTTAAATACTTGTACGGAAAAAAAGATAGAAAGATATTTTAAAGCTATTTTCAATAGAATAAAAATGCCCTCTATTTGAGCTTTAGTTAACAAATGTCCCTGAACTATTAAGAATTAGGAAAAAATAATCCTCATTGTTAACAAATGAGCCCCCAGTTACACCCTTATCCTGTTACCGGACCTTTAGTTCCGATGTATCTTCTTTAAAGCTTATTTCTTCGTTGAGATGGACACTGAAAAAAAAAAAAAAAGAGTTTGTCCAACTTCTCTCTTATATATATATTTTTGTTTTTTTGTTCATAGAAAATCAAAACATATATGTGTGATCTAATTGTTACTCCTAATTAATAAAGTGTAATAAAAACTCATTGAAAACCCGAATTCAAATTTCAATAGAGAAAAAATAGTCATTTTTAATAATTCTTTTATTAGCATATTGAAGGTAAACTCCTTAAAGAAAAAGTCAAGGTTGTAATAGTGATTTTTGACGTTTTTATCCTTGTTTTGTTGGGAAGAGTGAGAATTTTAGGCACAAAGTGCCCCAAATCGCGGGGCATTAAGACAAAGCATGGGACAGAGAAGAAATGCCGTGGGTATAAAAAAATAGCATTTTGAATGGGCTACTAATCTTAATTAACAAAAAAGATATGATTTGTAATGATATTCTAGGCAACCACTTTATGACTTTTTATGCCTCGCCGAATTATTTTTCGTGCATGTTGTGATTGGAATGTTTTTGTGCTTGTCTTAAACCTCACTTTGCTTTCCATCATTTTTTTATTACAAAATTATTACTTATATCTTTCTAATTATCTATTCGATTAAATTTTTGAAAGGTTAAAATTATTTATTTTTAAAAATATTTTTAATTTTTTTAATTTTTTTAATTTTTTTAATTTTTTTAATTTTTTTAATTTTTTTAATGAGAATTTAAAAATAAATAATTTTATCCAAACATACTTTTTTAAAACCTTTTGAAAATACATTTTAAAAAACAAAAAAAACCAAAATAAATAAAAAAATTAAAAAAATTAAAAAAATTAAAAAAATTAAAAAAATTAATTAATCAAACACAAATTATTTTTCTCAAAAATAATTTTAAATAAATTAATTTTAAAAATTTGAAGAGAAAAGCTATGCTTGCTACCATATTTATCTTTACTATGATTTTATTTAGATCCTTACAAATCTTTATGTCTCTTATAAGGTTGGCGAAGAACTTTACATTCAAAGAATATTAATGTGTGAAGAAAACTTGGTGAATTTTAAATTTATTGTTCTTTTATTATTTATTTTTCAGAAATATCCACTTCATATAGTATTAGTCGTTTCATTTAATTTATTCGAAATCTCTTTTTCCTATCAACGTTAAGTGGCAATGTAACCGGCAAGTCCGGGAACCAACAACAATAATAATAAATTTAATATAATTCTTATAAATAATATTTTAAAAATAAATATATATAAATCTTATTTACTTTTATAAAATAAAAACGTTATTTTGAATAAATCATCAACAAACAACACAATTACATTTATCAAAAGAAAACAGGATGTGTGAAATAAAATAAATAAAAAGGAAAGCTTAACAGCTCTTGATCTTGGAAGAAAAAAAAAATTAAGGTCGATTACAGCTATATATGACCCCGTATTAATTAAACAATACATACTACTCAACACCTAATATAATTAATTAACACTAACAAATTACAGTATATAGTTGGCTCCATATTAATTAAACAATAAAACATAAGAAAATAATCGAGTACTATTTATTTACTGTCAGTAAAAAATAAGACAAACAATACATTTAATTTGGATCTCCAATTATTATTACATAGATCAGAGAATACCTCACGGCTCTAAGAATTTGTGCTCCAAATTAGAAGGTCGATATTGGCCAAGAACAAAAGTATCTCCGCACAAAAGATTCATCCATAAATCCCTCCGGTGCTTCAATTTTTGGTTACAATTATGTACTTCCCTTTGAAATTATTGCACCAAAAAAAAAAATTAACTCTCAAGACAATAATTACTATTTAATTTCTTCACCGTTCCAATTTATGTAACATGCTAATTTTCTATTTTATCATTAACAAAAAATTCAAATTTAGAAAGCGAAAAGAGCCCTTATGATTACATAAATTTCTAAAATTTATAATCTTAAAAAATAAAAAATTTTAAACTTAAATTTAATATTTTTAATTTTATATTTGTGTTTTTTTATGTTTTTATTAATATTTTTAGCTACTATATTTTCTTTTTAACTGTTTAAGCATATATATATATATATATTAGCATGATAATGAATTATAATTTCATTTTACCTTTATTTGGTTAGAGAACTACACGCTCCACGAATTTTGAATTATGTAAAGCTGTGAGCTTATGAGCTCCAGTCAAACCACTAACTATAAAATATCTTACTATATTTTTGTCCAGTTAACGTCTCACTCTCTTCTTGTTTCGTTTTATTTGATTTTATATTGATTTGATATAATTTTTAAATTTTTTTATTAAAAATATATTTTATTAAATTAATTATGTAATGATATTTTAAAATATTTAAATTAATTATTATTATTATCTTATATAATTATTTAATATTAAAAGATAAAATAGTGAGTAATAAGATTTTCTTAATTTGTTAAAGTAAATAAGTCAGAAAAATATATATATAAAATGAAACGGGAAAGTATTAGTTATTCTCATTTCTGCTCAGAGGTCCTCTCAAAAGATCTCTTCTTTTAGTTAAGAGTTTAAGGTATCTAGACAAATAAAAGGAAGGAAATTTGTGCTCTTTTTCCCTCAAAATATTCAACAAAATTTAAGTTTGACTTTTGCGATTAAGCCACATATTAATTTTAAATTTGAAATGTGCACTTTTAATCTTTCTATTTGCAAATCTTCTCAAACTTAATGATTATTGCTTGTTAATTCATTTAATTAACCATGCTAAATATACCACATTTTCTATACAAAGGGAATTAAGGGACTAAAAATGCTATAAAAAAGCTTAAAGGTTAATGCTGTTTAGCCAGATATATCAAGGACCAAAATTAGACGGTATTAATAATTAAGGGATCAAAAGTATAATTACATAACCAAAAAGAAAAAAAGAAAAAGAATTGGCAATAATGATGATGACCTTCCAAAAAAAAAAAAAAAAAAAAAAAGGGAAAAAGCTTCACAGCCTAACTATAACAAGATTCATACATTAACCAAGTATGTTAAAAATCATCTCATTCATTTGAAGGAGAGAGAGGAGAGGAAATTTCTAGATATATTCTATGGACCTAATTGTTATGACTGGTCCTTGAGTTACATTAACTTGAGGTTTATGTTTCAAACAACACAGAATCAAAAGAACTATTACTATATTGTAAGTAAATGAATTATAACCTTCTTACTCCATTTATTCTTGAATGGATTGGATATAAGGTATTTCTTTATCAATCCTTCATAAATATTTAAGGTTGTTGTTGATAGTAGTAACTTTGATTGCTATAAACAGAATCCCAGTGTCTCTCATCTCTTCCATCACCAGTACCATCATATCCATAGGGATTCCCAAAAAGATAATCTGCAGTACATTTCCATTGTTCATTGCTGCTATCTTCAGCACAATTTACCTGGTTCCAATTTCTCTGGTTTTCCTTAGCTAAGCAGGGCCAGTAACCAAATAAGCTCTCACATATATCCATAGCTTCCAAACCTGAACCATATGGAATTTGTTGCAATTGCCTCCCATAATTATATCCATATTCCCCTATAGCCACATTTCCAACTACAAAATCTTGATTTTGTTGAGGAGCTGCTTCTGTTGGTTTTTCAAGAATATCATCCTCGACTGTGGTTTTCCCCCCTATAGTTCCATTTCCAACTACAAAATCTTGATCTTGTTGAGGAGCTGCTTCTGTTGGTTTTTCAAGAATGGGTTTTTCTTTCACACCAGATAAAGATTTTTGCTCATCTTTAACATCCATCTCTTTGCTTTTATCCCTAGGTTCTTCTAGCTGATCGTCGTGGCTAACATAGGGGGAACGATTTGATCCATAGTCGAAACCATCTAAGGGAAGTCCATTAGACTCAGGAATCGAACGAGGATAACATATGTCATTGGAGGGAAGAAGGGGTTTGCCATAGGTTTGAGCAATGTCATAGCCGCCACCATAAGGGGTTGGATCATATTCTTCAAACAGAGTGTCATCGTGTTCTTTGGTCGAACAAGAAATTATGGTTCTCGTCTCCAATGGATTTGCACCCTTTTCATATTGGATAGATTTTGGCTCAGCAGAATTGTGAACAGAGTAACTCAACTCTGGATGTGTTTGAGGAGTATAGTAGTAATTGTAATTAGTACTCTGCTCATAGGAAGAATATGATGGTGAAGACTGAATTGGAAAAGCATCATAATCATAAGGGACACTGAAATTAGGAGACCAGTAGCACTCACCATTGTAGCCATAGAAAGCCATCTATTGTACCTTCAAATTCTGAGAACAATCATATGTGAAATTCATTCATGCTGTTAGGAAGACTGAAATTTTTTAATAGTTTTATCCACTTTATATGTGATGAATATGGTTGCAAATTCAGCTATATGCTAAATGGATACTGATATAGAAGGAAGGAACATGGGACTGTATACTGGTTGGTTGGGATGATGCTATAATAGTGCAAGCAGATAAGAACGTAGAAAGGAGAAGTGTGTGATTGTTGTGCACTTAGTCTATGAACAAAGACAAGTATGTCAAATTCACATGATTGATGAATTGATGGCTCACCTCACCTTCCAGAAAGAGTTGGGCAATGCCACTGGCCGAGTGGAGTAATATTTAGTGCCACGTTGTGTTGCACCGATTTCTTTACGGGTACGTATTGAGTATGTGTGTAAGCAAGCAGCTGAGACGTGTATATCAATTTTAAAGTAATTTGTTGAAGAATCTGTACAAAATACCAACAACTTTATCACTCCTGACACAAATGA
Source organism: Datura stramonium (assembly GCA_018107945.1). Lineage (NCBI taxonomy): Eukaryota > Viridiplantae > Streptophyta > Magnoliopsida > Solanales > Solanaceae > Datura > Datura stramonium. Next base: position 83,266 of record JACEIK010003855.1, read on the forward strand.
AAAGTATTAATGATATCGGTGGAATCGAAAGTAAACTCGCGTAATTTAATATTTACTATATATATATAAAAATAAAAAAAAATTAAGCTCGTATATATGTACAGTTTAACTTTCTAAAGGAGGTGCAGATGAAGTCTCTTGCCCTTAGCTTCGCCCCGCATGTGCTATGCAAGTGGGAGGGGTTGTTGAGGAAAAAAATATCTAAGTTTTTCTGCTGCGGAAGCATGGTGGATCGCATGATCAAGATTTTATAAGAAATCGCTATCCTGTCTGTGATCTCTTAGAACCTATGCAAAATGGATGTTGCATAACTAACATGGGTATATATGTATGATCTCCAAAAGAATACTTGTAGCTATTTTTTTTGCTAATTTTTAGCTATTTTGAAGAACTTTTCCAAGGTATCTAACACTTGTATCACACATGTTCAACATGAGTACTTCAAGATATCGTACTCAAGACTTTGATCCGGTAGAAAGAGCACATCGTGTGATATGTTGGTTAAACACGCTTTACAAGTTTGAATTTTGTCACATACAAAAGTCTGATATATAAGTTGAGAAGAATAAAGGAACGGACACATTATCTACTGAATTTCAAACCATGCATCAATGTGAATTATTCATATAACATAAGATTAGAACGTGAATCCCCATTTCAAGTTGTCCAGGTTTCATTACCATTTGAATCACAGGTAAGCTCCAGGTTCCGGCCTCACCTAGCTAAATCCTCCCAACAGGAAATGCATTTAGAAGTAGCGACATACAATAATTTTAAAGGGAGAGGTTGAAAGTAAATAGGTCAACCAAACTATTTATATTAGAAGCAACAGAAGAGGACAATTTCACAAACTTCCTCTTCAGCAAATATCTTTCAGTGACTGGATAATATTAGATCACTTATTGCAGACCAAGGCACATATCATGACACATCTAGCTTCAAGCCCTGCCTCACTGACAAGGTTTTCTGCACAACCATATTTCCATTACTAGAATTATACCATTAGTCAATTAACCATCCAATTTCGAGAGTTCCGTATAAAAGATGGAACTTCATACAGTGCCTTGTTAGCCTACCTTGGTGGGAAGACTACTCTGTGTTGTGACATTTAGTATAATTAACTTGTATTGACAGCAAAAGGACTTCAAAGCCAGTTCCACTCAACACATAGGGCCCAAAATTAGCTTTGAGAACCAAGCAATTTTGTGGGGCAACTCAATAGGAACAACATTTTGCTGCTCCTTTTTTCATTCCTGTGAAACATTGTGCAGTTCACTAGCGAGTGACAATGCAAATAAACAGAACTTCTTAGGTTTCAGCTGCATTTCCTTCCATTTTAAGTTTCTTCATTCAGCATTTGCATAAAACGAGTATTACTTTTCACTTATGAAGCAAATTTCCTTTCAAGAAGGTGCATCTCTCTATCATTCTGCATCATCTAATTTGTAAGCATAGCAAATGTCAAAGATATAGAACCAGCAGAAAAGCGTAATGAGTCATCACGTACATATTCAAGCTTTGAACATAGAATAACCTGGTCAGGATCAAAATTACATACCGACACAGCTTTCTTTGATGCAACCAGAAAGCTAGTCTAGAGGAAAGATAAAACAATAAATGCAGTCGACCAAACTCCTAGACTAGCAGTGTATTCCCATCTACCTTTAAGCATCAACATATTTTTGTTAAATCACCCCCCAATATCTGACTATGAATGATATACTGGCATTTCCAAATGGCAATTCAACTCTAAGATCAGATAAACCCCTGCAAAAAAGATAGAGGAATAGCAACAGAATGAACTTATTAGGCTCAACTAAATAAACAGTGGAATGGGGGAATAGATTTCCTACAGAATAAATTTCAATACTTTCAGCCGCATGAGAAGGAATATATGGTTAACTGCAGGCTAACCATAACAAATGGGGTAAAACTGTGAGTTCTCATTTTTTTTAGTGGGTCTCAAGAAAGAGACTAAGGCACTTACAACGAACTGTTATAATTTTAGGAGGAAGACTCAGGAGCTGCTGCTTGTCTTGTTCGTTCAGGAGGAGGACCATCTCTTCTTCTTACATATGCTTTACTCTTGCTTCTTGTTCTGTTAGACTGCTTGGGTTGGTAAGTAGGATACTGACAAGGAATTATCTCTCCGTTGATGTACTTATCTCCTGAAAGAAGAAAACTTATAGAAGTTATCTCACTGTAGAATCACTAGTGAATGAACTCAAAAGGAAGAAACCTCTTAAGAAATTTAACCTCCATAGTCCTTGTTCTTCACATCTATGTAAGAATCAGGCAGAACCCACAGAACTCCAGGTAGACCTACAAAACGAATATCCAAATAGAAAAAAAATGAGGCGGTGCCCAGAAAATCTGGAGTTCAGCATCTCATAACTTGAAATAATTAAAGTTGTGCCCTCACCCTTAAACTTTTCTGATGTTTCTTCAGATACAGTGCACTGGAATCCAGTGTAAGTGGTAGTGCTAAAGGCATACATGTTCTTCTTTGCCTCTTCCATACTGATATGAAAATTTTGATTAATATGCAAAAAAAAGGGGCAAAAGAAAAATGCTGATTTATAAGAAAATAATATATCCTGATACAACAGAATAGTCAGCAATATTCATCAGTAACTACTTTATCAATGTCCACAAATCCGATACCCTCTTAATAAACACAACTTTTACAGGAGTAACCCAAGCTTCCATGTACCAAGTAAAGTTCATATATTGATTAGCACAAGATTAATATTATACCTCATAATCAAGTTGCAACCCATAG
>JACEIK010003856.1:0-11794 GCA_018107945.1 Datura stramonium
CTTTTCCCGGGCCTTTTTCTAGCATGTATGGCTTTCAAATACTCTTAACCAACATGCGAATAGGCCATCTATGTGTCGGGAATTTTACAGGGTGTAACAAATTGTTAGTACTTACAATGTAATTAGCTTTTCAAATGCTTTCAGTATTTATAATTTCGGTTATGAGCATTGCATGTTTTGTCAGTTTAGCTTACAGATTTTCAGTATATCTAGATTCTCTTCATACCTCACTTACTCAGTACATTCCAAGTACTGATTCATACTCTCTATGTTGTATCATCTTATGATACAGGCGCATGTTCTCAATATCAGCATCGTTAGTAGTCTGTCTCTAGCGACAATCAGCAGAATTTTATGGTGAGCCTTCATTTGCCGAGGGCCAGAGTTTCACTTCCAATTATTCTATTTTTTTTAGTTTCATACCTTAGAGTTAGCTGGGGGCGCTTGTCCCAGTAACTTATCAGTTCTTAGATGGCTTTCAGACAAAGTTAGTAATTTAGTGTGTTATCAGATGTAATGTTTTGCTTAAAAGTATTTTGTCCAGTTATGCCTTATGAATCTTCCTCTTATAGATTTTATATAGTATTCAGAGTTTCAGTAGTATTCTAATGGGTTTGCTTAGGGTCACTTGCGGTCCTAAGTACAGTGTCGCGTCCAGTGTCTAGACTCGGGTCATGACAAACTTGGTATCAGAGCATTAGGGTTAGAGTGTCCTAGGATGTCTGAAAGTCACGTCAAGTAGAGTCCTTTTCATGAGTGTAGAGTGCACCACACATATGAGGAGGAGGCTACGAGGAATTTTAGGAAAATTCCCTTTTATTCATAAATCTTATCATGTGTGGAGTTTTAGACTCTAATACATCCTCCTAACTTGTGTTTTACCCTTTCAGTGATAACGATGCCTCCCAGAAGAGGAAATGGAAGGAGAACTAGTAATGCTAACCAGCCAGTCCCACTAGCTCCTGTAGCTCCTTAGGACAATCAGGTGTCCTACACGGAATATCGGACCGCCATTCAGATGCTGGCACAGGCGATCACCAATCAAGTCAACCAGTAAGTCGTGGTGCCAGTGAACACAAATGGGTCTGCAGTTGCGGCCATGGTCCGGGATTTCAGGCGAATAAATCCCCCAGCTGTTCACGGGTCTAAGATAGAAAAGGACCCGCAGGAGTTCGTGGATGAGATATAGAAAATCAACCAAATCATGGATATCATCGCTATAGAGGGTGCTGATCTAGCTGCCTACCAGCTGAAAGGGGTGGCTCAGATTTGGTACAAGCAGTGGAAGGAGGGAAAGCAGAATGGAGAAGGTCCGATAGAATGAGACGAATTTGTACAGAATTTTTGGATCGGTTCTTTCATTGAGAATTGAGGGAAGCTAAGGCTTTCGAGTTCATGAACTTGAGACAGAACAACATGATAGTAGAAGAGTATGCACTGAAGTTCAATTAGCTATCGTGATATGCTCTAGAAATGATTGTTGAATTGAGGGCTCGCTCAAGTTTGTTAATTTAGTCTCGAATTTAGTACTCAAGGAATGTAGGACCTCCATGCTCATCAAAGATATAGACCTCTCTAGTCTCATCATTCATACCCAGTAGATAGAGGCAAAAAGGTTGAAGGAGATCGTGAGTGAGAAAAAACGGGATAGAACTGGCTCCCAATCCCAGAGCCATGTGTCCAATAGCCATGCCTTTCCAGCATGTCCTAAGTGTGGTAAGAATCACCCTAGGGAGTGTCTTCTGGTCAAAGAGGTTGCTTTGGTTATGGCCAACTAGGTCGCAGGTTGAGAGAGTGCCCGTTAGTAGGACGGGGAAAGGACCAGTCTTTTACATCAGCAGCCCCAACAAGTCACCCAGCTCAACAGGACACTGCTTCAGGTATAGGTTGGTGGTCAATGCCAGAATCTTTTCTATTCCCTATTTTCCAGGATGGATCAAGAGAACTCACCAAATGTGGTTACGGGTATGTTGCGCCATTTCCATATTGATGTATATACTTTACTAGATCCAGGAGCCACACTTTCCTTCGTAACTCCTTATATTGTCGTTCAGCTTGATATTAGTCCAAAAACTCTCGCTAAACCATTTTTAGTCTTTACCTCGGTTGATGCGTCAGTTAGAGATAGTCAGGTATATAGAAATTGTCCACTCTCAGTGTTGAGTAAAGTCACTTCCATAGATCTAGTAGGTCTATACATGGATGACTTTGACCTTATCCTCATATGGACTAGTTGCATTCTTGTTATGCTTTAGTTGACTGCAGAACCAGGGTTGTCAGGTTTCAATCTCCTAACAAACCAGTCTTAGAGTGGAAGGGTAGTACTTCAACGCCTAAGGGTCGTTTCATTTCATATCTTAAGGCTAGGAAAATGATTGCCAAAGGGTACATATACCACATGGTTACTAGTTCTGAGACCCCGACACTCCAGTCAGTTCTGGTAGTGAATGAGTTTCCTGATGTGTTTCTCGAAGACCTCCCTAGAGTCCCTCCTGAACGATAAATAGACTTCGTCATAGATCTTCTTCCATATACCCAACCCATCTCTATTCCTTCTTATAGGATGGATCCCGCTGAGCTTAAGGAGTTGAAGGAATAATTGAAAGACCTTCTAGATAAAGGCTTAATTAAGGCCTAGTGTCTCTTCATGGGGTGCCCTAGTCCTATTTGTGCGAAAGAAAGACGGTACCCTTAGAATGTGCATCCACTACCATCAATTGAACAAAGTCACAATTAAAAATAGGTATCCTCTACCCAGGATTGATGACTTGTTCGATCATCTTTAGGGGGCTAGTTATTTCTCCTAGATAGATCTCAGATCAGGATACCACCAGCTCAGGATCAGAGAACGTGACATTCTGAAAATAACCTTCAGAACTCAGTAAGGTCATGAATTTGTAGTTATGTCTTTTGGACTAACCAATGCTTCTGAAGCTTTTATGGATCTAATGAGGGTATTCAAGCCATACCTGGACATGTTCTTCATTATCTTTATAAATGAAATTCTGATTTACTCTGGAATAAAGGAGGAGCATGCGGACCATCTGAGAATAGTTTTACAGACTCTCAAGGACCGTCAGTTATTCACCAAATTCAGTAAGTGTGAATTCTTTCTAAAATTAGTTGCCTTCCTTGGTCACATGGTCTCCAGAGAGGGTATTCAAGTGGATCCTCAGAAGATAGCAGTAGTTAAGGATTGGCCAAGATCCACCTCTCCAACAAACATCAGGAGTTTATTGGGTCTAGCCGGCTATTACAGATGGTTTGTTGAAGAATTCTCCTCCATTTCCTCCCCTTTGACAAAATTAACTCATAAGAAGGTGAAGTTTTAGTGGTATGATGAATGTGAGAAGAGTTTTCAGAAGTTGAAGACTCGACTCACTACAGCCCCAGCTCTAACTCTTCTATAAGGTTCAGACAGGTTCGTGATCTACTGTGATGCCTCCAGAGTTGTCCTTGGTTGCGTTATGATGTAATATGGTAAAGTCATAGCTTGTTCCTCCAGACAACTCAAGGTCCATGAGAAGAACTATCCGACTCACAATCTTGAATTGGCAGCGGTAGTGTTTGCCTTGAAGATTTGGAGGCATTATCTTTATGGGGTCCATGTAGATGTTTTCACTGATCACAAGAGCCTACTGTATGTGTTCAATAAAAAAAGATTTGAATCTTCGGCAGAGAAGATGGCTAGAGTTATTAAAGGATTTGACATGAGTGTGTTGTATCACCTAGGCAAAGCCAATGTAGTTGTTGATGCCCTCAGCAGGTTGTCTATGGGAGGTGTTGCGCATGTTGAAGATGGTAACAAGGAGATGGAAAAGGATATTCACAGATTGGCTCACTTAGGAGTATAGTTAGTTGATTCATTTGATAGTGGGATTGTAATTTAGAGTGAGTTAGAATCCTCACTGGTGGTAGAGGTTAAGTCAAAGCAAGATGAAGACCCCATTCTACTCAAGTTGAAGGAGGAAGCTCTAAGAAAAGAGGTGGAAGCTTTCTCAAAAGGGAAGATGGTATGCTCCACAACCAGGTCAGATTGTGTGTTCCATAGGTACACGATTTGAGATAACGAATACTAATGGAAGCCCACAACACTAGATATTTTTTCCACCTAGGTGCCACCAAGATGTACCATGATCTACGTGAAATATACTGGTGGAAGGGTATAAAGAAGGATATTGCAGAATTTATAGCTAAGTGTCCAAACTACCAATAGGTCAAATTTGAACACCAGAGACCTGGGGGTATGACTTAGGATATTAGTATTCCTATTTGGAAGTGGGAAGAAGTGAATATGGACTTTATCACAAGTTTACCTCGTACTCACTGACAACATGACTCAATTTGGATGGTCATGGATCGGATGACTAACTCAGCACATTTTCTGCCAGTTAAGACCACAGATTCAATAGAGGATTATGCTAGGCTATATATCAGGGAGTTAGTACGACTGCACGGAATTCCCTTATCTATCATCTCAGATAAGGGTACTCAGTTCACCATGCATTTCTGGAAGTCATTCCAGAAATGACTTGGTACTCAGGTTAAGCTCAACACAGCTTTCCACCCACAAACATATGACTAGGACAAGCGGACTACTTAGACATTTGGAAGATATGTTGAGGGTGTGCATGATCGAATTCATGGATAGTTTGGATGATCATCTACCTCTAATCGAGTTTGCATACAAGAATAGCTACCATTCCGGTATTTAGATAGCCCTGTTCAAGGAATTATATGGTAAGAGGTGAAAATCTCCTATAGGGTGGTTTGAAGTTGGTGAAGCTACCTTGATAGATCTGGATTTAGTCCATGAGGCCATGAAGAAGGTGCAAATTATCATGGAACAGCTAAGAACAGCTTAAAGCCGATAGAAATCATATGTAGATGTGAGGAGAAGGGAGTTGGAGTTTTCTGGATAATTGAGTATACCTAAAACTATCAGCTATGAAGGGGGTGATGAGATTCGGAAAGAAAGGAAAGCTCAGTCCCAGATATATTGGCCCTTACAGAATCCTGAGACGCATTGGCAAGTGGCTTATGAGACGGAGTTGCCTACGGAGCTAGCATCAGTGCACCCAGTCTTTCATGTGTCCATGTTAAAGAAATGCATCAGTGACCCGACCTCAATAGTGCCTCTAGAGAGTGTTGGTGTAAAGGACAGTCTCTTTTATGAAGAAGTTCCAGTTCAAATACTAAACCGTCAGGTTCGTAAGTTGAGAAACAAGGAGGTCGCTTCAGTAAAGGTCTTGTGGATGAACCAACTATTTGAGGGAGCTACATGGGAAGAAGAAGCAGACATGATGGATAAATACCCTTATTTATTCTCTTCCAGTTTAGCTTCAGTATCAGGTATTAAGTCCCTCCTCAGTACTCTATTCAGTTCCATATTCAGCAGCCCTACTCATGTTAAAATGTGCACCCTAGTTGTGTGAATTCAGTTAGTATGTCTATCTCAGGTTCAGTCATGTATCCCAATCCGGAGTCAATCACTCCATCAGTTTTCAACTATAGTTGTCTAGTTTTGAGCTTTCCAATCCCTTCCTAGTCTTCTAGTATGCTTATCCTACATTCCAGGATGAATGTTCCCAAGGGGGAGATATTGTAACACCCCCAAAAGTCCATAAGATCATACCTGAGAATTGAAATGAAGAAAGCAGGAAAATCTACACTAGGTCACAGAACGAGTCATAGAGTGACTCATTGTGTGACCCGATGAGTCGTTAAATGGCCCGTCATGTGTGCATTAGTTGGTAAAAGTTGGGATCTCCAGGGGACTTAACGAGTTGGGAGACGAATCATGGTGCCACATTACGACTCATCAAATGAGTCGTTGTCCTGTAAGGATAGTAGGATGGAAAATATCCAGTGGTGAAAACAAGTCGAGATAACGAGTTGTTTGAAGGAGTAAGGACTTTTCTTGTGAGTTGTTAGGGGGAGTTCAGAAATTTGTCCAAAATTCTTCTAGTAAGCACGGGTGGAACTAACGACTCGTTGTCTCATCTAATGAGTCATTGCTCCTGTCTATTGGTCAATCCCAAAACTAGTAGTTTGAAAGCCTAGGACCAACGACTGGTCCCAATAAGTCGTGATTGATGTCGCCCAAATTACACCTTGCAATTGAGATATAAGCGGTCGATTGTCAAATATAGAACCCAAAAAAGGTTGAGGTTGATCCCATAGGGAATATGGTACGAACTTAAGTTAATGAGAATAGTTGTTACTATTGAGTTACTTATTTCCAAAGGGGGAAAGAAATAGAATAATAAACAAAAGTAAAACTATTGATTGCTTAGATCAAATTCCGTTTGTATTCAATTAACGACTTGACTAGGATTGTATTCCCCAAGATTTCATAACCACAAGGCTTATACACTAGTGATCTATTCCGGTGTTTAACATGCAATATCAGTAAGTTAGGTTCACCTAAATGGTGGATCCCCTATTTAGATGATTATCACCACGCAACTTGGTCCATATACGGGTGTACTTTAATTGACCCTTACCCTTAATATCAAATTAGCTATCCCCGAACAAGTTCAAGCTATTAGATAAGGGTTGATAGCCTCAAATCTCCGTTGTTAATCCCTTTTTCCTATTCAATATCTCCTTTTTCCAGTAAGTAAGAATAAGACAAGTCCTAACGTTTGCAACCGTCAAGAATCAATCAACACGAAGGGAAAAAACAATACATGCATTAAAACCCCGTTCAAGAATCACTAAGTATTTTAACTATGTGTGTTAATTCATCTTGGTTCCCACAACCCTAGCTATGGGTTTAGCTACTCATGTTCGTGTAATCACAATCACAAATTATTGAATAAATCATAATTGCAACTTACAAATTATCGTAGAAGAAAAACCAAGTAGATTGAATAGAACTCCAAAATTGATGAATGAATTCCAGTGTTGCTTTTGATCCTCAAATTCAAGAACAAAATTGTAAACCTTGTTTCTTGACTCAAGAATAATTGTTCAACACCAAAATCCTACTTGAAAACTAATAATAATCAGCTTCCTCGAATTAATTCTCAAAAATAAACCTAAATTGTGTATTTATAGTTCCGAGAAAACCTTTTCCTAACTAAAACTGGAAACCAGGTTGGCAATGGAAACAGGCTTGGTGACGAATCGTTGGGACCCCTGACAAGTCATTCCTTGCTAAATATAGTCGTCCTCAGCATCATATCCGATTGTGGCAACGGGTCACCTAATGACTCGTCATTCCTGGGCACGAGTCGTTAGGTCCCTCATAGTCTGACTCCTTCAAAATTCCAGTGCACCTTATGGTTGGTTCCAGTGATCTGCCAATGAGTCGTTTTAGCACGTAACGACTTGTTATGTTTGTCGTCAACTACACTGGCTACTTTGGCCATATTTTCTCTCCCAGCCTTCACGACTGAACTCATGACTCGTTACCAGGTGTAAAGAGTCATTCCCTCACCTCGTCAGGCACACTGTCTCAGCATCTTCAAACTTCATCTTTTTCACATGGCTTCAGCAATAAGTCGTGCCTCCTCCCAACGACTCGTGAAGTGCCTGGCAGTTCCCCTTTCAGTTATTTTCAACATAAATTCACCCAGTTCACTTTCGAACCTATTTTCCTACAACATTAAGCATAAAACACATCATACCTATATAAACATACCCAGAATGTGCATAATTTCTTGGTTTTAAGCGTCGAAAGTGCCGTAAAATCACGACACATCAACACCCTCAACTTAGAACTTTTTCATGTCCTCAGGAAAAAACAAAATAAAATAAAATAAACTACAGTACTTCGATGCTTCAATCGAAAGAACTCTAGGAAACTTACGGCAGTCACATTTATACATCAAAATCAAATTTTCTAACCCCTCCCTCATCATATCAACTCAAATCACTATGCATATGCAAAATTTCCAACCATGACACTGAGGAATAAAAATATGGAAAAACACTATCACTTGCAACCACGCACACAAATATATAACAACCGGCCAAGATAATTTGCGAGCGATTTTGTTGACCAAATGCTCTCACCTCAAAGAAGTCCATATTCACACATGTGTATGTGATTAAATGGATATACTTCTCTTGGGACTAGGTAAAAATTCACTCCACTCTCACAAAAATTCAAAAGTTTGTTTCCATACAATACCAAAGGCTTGCCTTTACTTTCAATGACTCGATTTTTAGACAAGTAACTAGGATCACTATATAGGACTTTATAGGCTTGTAACGTGGGCTCGGTTTCAGGGTATGATACATATGGAATTAGTAGCTCAGCCCTCCTAGGCACTACACACCTCTTGGCTCCACTTTTCACCGTTTTCCTATTTTTCTCCTTTTCTCTTTCTTTGCTTCTTCTTTTCTTTGATTTTGCAACTATGGATGCGGTTTCTCTTTATTCAAGCTTTCATTGATGTCATATTTTCTTTTCTTTTCTTTTTCTTTCTTTTTGACAACAAGTTTTACTTCTTTCTTTCATTATGCATACGCACCCGCTCTTTCCTTTTCCACTGCAAATTTCATTCCTCCCAACTCTTCTTAATCACCTATAGTAGCCACCCTCAACTTAGGAGATTTACTTTGAGTTGAGGTTCAAAATGTCAAGGAAAGACCGGGGCCAAAACGAGTTCATTCTTAATAAAAGCGGGGAAGGTGAATTGGTGTGAAAGCAAAAAGAAAGGTCAACAAGCTCAAATATTTGGATCAAGGGATTTTATTCTCTTTTGGCGAGGTCTTTTTAAGGGTAAAGTGGACTCATAAATAAACGGCTGTATCCTTTCCTAGTTCCCTATCCTTTATCTCAATACGACTAACTTGGCAAGTTCTAGATTGACACACACAACCAGCTTCATCTATTAAGCCTCACTTCATACATAGCACAGGTCAACATCATCACTTCTAATAATTGCTAGTTAGGGCACAGCCATACAAATGGTAAACATGTTCACGGGTTTCAATGCCATGCAAAGATTCACAAGGTCATACTCGTCAACTTTGACATACACATATAAAAAAGAATTTCGGAGGTTCAAATTATCAATCAACAAAAAAATCAACAATTTAAGCTCTTCACTGCCTTAAGTTTCCTAACTATATTTCATTTAAACAAAAAAACACAAAAAACTAATAAAATAAAATAAAATCCTAAACATCTTTGGTTCTAATAGATTTGGAACACCCGAGGGAAAATATGTCAGGCAAGAAAAACTCTCGGGTTATGTTCAACAAACAATGCAAGGTATCCCTCCACACCCCCATCAAGAAGCATGTGTCGTCCTTGACGCATATATATATATAATAGGATAAAACTAAGGAAATAGGGGAACATGCACAGTGCGACCCTAGGCGTCGGCTACTGCAGTCGATGGAGGGTGTAGATACACCTCCAATGTTATCTCAACCCATTACCGCTTGACCGGTGCATTCTCGAATCCAAAAGAGCTCGTTCCTTCTCCACGAGCTCTACCGCTGCCTCAATCTCGGCTCTCGGTGAGCCTCCTCTTGATTCACACGGTGCTCTCCATCTCCACTCCGCTCGTTTTAAGCGACGGAGCGGAGAAGCATCATCTTCAAAACTTGCCTCTTCGGAGGCCTCTTTCCACTTATCATGTGCCATGAAACTCCTCCATAATAAAATCGAAAATCGGTGTTAACTCCTCTTCAAACTCATCATCTATCACAGTACCAGTGGAGGGTACTGCAGCTACATCATGCGGCTAAGTCCCGAGTTGACACCCAATTTTTACCTTTCTACATAGTAATTTGTTTATATATGTATATTTTATTTACCTTTTTTACGCAAATATTCGACTTAAATTCATATTTTTAAAATAATTAATTATCATAATCTTAAATTACATATATATGTATATATAATTTTGTATTAATTTTAATTTATTAATTTTCGGATAATAATTGTGTCATATATAGTATATTTAGTGTTAATATGTATCTTTAATAAAAGTAAGCCTTTATTTTAAAATATATGTTTTACTTAATTATAAATTATTTACTTGATATTATTTATATAATTTTAATTAAGTTTTACAAATTTATATGCGTGATAATATTACTTAATTTATAAATTATTTATATTGATAATAAAGTTTATATAATTTTTGATAAATAAATTATATTTCCTAGACGCGATGAATTATTTACAAAATATAATAATTTATTAATTATATAATACTTACCTGAGTCTGGCCAATTTTTATAACTTATTTATATCGATAATAATGTTTATATGATTTTTTCCGTAATTTAAACTATTGTATTATCTATTTGTTAACTATTTGTTAAATTATTTACAAATATAATATTTTATTAATTATATAGCAGCTAATTTTGAATGCTTCCCAATTTATTTAAAAATTAGCCACTTTTCATTCAATTTCAGCCTTTTTTGGTAAAACTTAGCCACATTTTGAACTTAATTCAATTTCAATTAAGCTCCTACTATTTACTCTATCCATAACCCATTAATCCGACCCGAATCCCACCAAATATTATAATCTAATCCTAGTCGTCCATCCCTCTAGATCTAACGGTTAAAAATAAACCTATTTCCTTCCCTTAAATAATATCCCTGACCCCAAAACCCTAAAAGATGCCCTCATTTTCCCCTTACTAAATAGGACGCCCCTCTCCTCTTCTCTCCCTCTTTCTCTGGCCACCACATCTCACCAACCGCCTCCTTCCCCTTCTCCTATCCCTATCACACCGAAAAAAGAAAAAAAAACAGCCACCATCGCCACCCATAATCTTCTTCCTCACCGCCATACACCATCCTCGTCTCCTCTTTCTCCATCGTCATTCCACCACCTCCGGCCGAAACCACTCTCCCCTCTTCCTTTATTCTCCTTCTCACCCGAACCACCATTTATTCCAGCCACTGTTGACCGGAAAATAATTAGATCTGCCGCACACCCTAACTCTCTTCTCCTCCATTTCTTTTCCCTTCACCGCTGCCGCCTCCACCAACAGCCACAAGAAGCCGGCTGCACCTCCTCCTCCAACCTCACCTCTCACTCGCCATCATCCGCTAAATACCACTATTCCCAGCCATTGTTGGTCGAAGAAACACCAATGGCCGTAGATCTGCCGCCTCCCGAACCCTAACTTCCTTCTTTCTTCTACTAACCAGATTTAATTCTTATTTATTTATCTGTTTAGTCCCTTTTCTTTACTAATCAGCTCTAATTCTTTATTTATTATATGTTCTTTACTAACCAGATCTAGTTCTTTATTTATTTATCTATTTAGTTTTTTTTACTAACCAGATTTAATTATTTTATTTATTTTATATGCTTATCACCTCTGACTCATTGAGATTGTCTTGATTACTATCTGTTGTTCGCTGTTAAAATAATCAAGGTGCCCTAGTGTGTATGAATCTAGTTTCTGCTATGCCTCGACTTCGTTGAGTATTCTTATGAAACTATTGTATATTACTTTCATGATTCTAGGTTGCTAGCTAGTTGCACATATGTGTTTAGCAAAACCTCACTGCTCCATACAAATGTTTGTCTAACTCTTAATGTGATTTCATATTTATCACTCCATGCTTGATGTTTTCTTTGTCAAAGAAAGTGAGACTAACTCTAGTATTATTATTGCAATAGAAAATCAACTTGCCTCTGTTTAGAAGCTTTTCATTTGGGTCATCCAGTTCATGAATAGGTTTGCTTTTATAATAGTTGATTTAGTACTAAGGTATGATACATATTTATTGTTATCTCAAAAATTCTATGATTAAATAAAATCTCATTGATTTAGTTGATAATTCTTATTTGTCTACCTC
>JACEIK010003856.1:12470-28784 GCA_018107945.1 Datura stramonium
ATAATTGTTTTCCTTATTTATATTTTCCCTTATGTGATTTTGCTGAATGTTTTCTTTCCTTTCCTTAAATTATTACGTGTAATTACAGTCAGATTCCTGATTTGTTGGTATAAGAAAATATTTTGATTTAGTCGTAAATTATCTCTTTCCTTTAATTGATGTTTTCATATTCCCTTCCTTAATCCCTCTTGTTTATTAACTATATAAAGGGGTATCCTCCCCTCTGGCCAGAAGCAAACACTATCAGAAACTTGCAACATATTTTGCTTTAAATAAAATACTCTTTTCTCCTTCTAAATTTCTTTTCCCGCCTCAATACGAGCACTGCTCAGGATCCAAGAGATCCTTGTGATCTTGACGTATTGAGGTTTGGGATTCAATTACTGAAAAAACCTTTCTGAAATTGCTGGTTGTTGCACTATTTGTTTACTGATTCACCAGTCAGTTCTATTTCCCTGCATTACTTTCGATAATAATGTGTGAATTTGCTATAATGACTTTGAATTGCTTTTGTTATCCTTCTACATTCTGTTTGCATATTTTGAATATTTAATTAACGAGTAGTGATTTATTGGATTCCTGAAAAATGTATTTGCGCCTGTGTTTTGCGGTGTTATTTATTTAGTAGGTTCTCTCTTAAGAATGGCATGGAGAGTCGCTAGGATGAATAGGGCTTGGGATCTCATTAAATTGGGCATTGTTTTTATATACCCTATTGTATTTATTTATTTATTTTTATTCGGTATGTAATAAGTTGTAAAAATGCTGAGTAATAGTAAAAGGGGTCTGGGGGTGGGGGATTGCATGTTTTTTTTCTTTACTATTTTTCTTTTTGATTGCTAAATTCACATAGAAAGCATGTCTATAGGAAAACATATCTTAATGAATTAGACTAGAAATCTTGCCTATAGAAAAAAATACGACTTAATGAATTAGACTAGAAATCCTGTTTGTAGGAGAGAAATAATCTAGTATGGAGCATGTATTATGTTTAAATATCAGTCGATTTGCCTATTAAGATTATTTTAGTACGTATCGGTGTCCTTAATCTGTTCAACATTAATGAACTGCTTTGCATGTATCCGGTATAAGGTTTAGAATCTGATTACAATAACCTGATTGAACCTAGTGCGATGACCATTAATTAATCAATCTTTTCCATATCAACGAATCTGCTAAATTTCAGTTATCATGAAAGTATTTATCTGTCTGGAGTTATAATGCCTAATCCAATGAGGCCGGAGATCATTTCTATGGGGTTTAACTACTACTTAACTTGCCTAATCCACAATGCTGGAATCTAATTTCATGATTAATTGTAATAATGTTTTGTGAAAACATGTTTAATATGTGATTTTATGATTGTCTTGCCTACATAACCTCCGTTATCGAACAGTCTATATGATACCCTCAATACTCAAGATGTAAATCAGGGGAGACTTTTTACAAAGTAATATCAATCAAGATCATGCCTGTAATAATCTCATGTCTATTGAACATTGTTAGACAGTTTGCCTATAAGATTTTGTACTTATGCTCACCTGAACCAGTCTGAATATTGACTACCAGTTAGTTAACCTCCGAGAATTAACTCTTTTAGCATGCTTAATCAGTGTAATATTCAATAGTTATAAGTAATGTCTACGACCTAATATTGGGACCTATTTGAAATCCTTTATGTGCTAGTTATGTGCTAAATTCTTGTCTATCTGCTTGACGCTAATCACCCCTAAAAGCCTTAGGACTTTAGACCAAAAATCCAAATAGCCGTCCAATTCCCCTTGGACATTAAGTTGGGATGGGTAGGCAAATTTTAGGCCAATAGTTTTTCTCACATAGTGCGCTTTAAGTTAATAATTTATTAATTAGGTGGGTAGCGGAAAATGATAGTCTGTGTTAGCTGGATAATACAAGCAATTTTAATCATTGCGAAGTATTATTTAAGTTGCACGGGGTGATCCCTTTAGGTTAAAATTATCCCTCCCCTTTTCATAGAACTACGTCTGGCATGATTCCCTATAGGGATACGTAGGTGCCTCTTCGAGGTTCGGCCCCATGTTTAAGTGTTTATTTATTTGGTTGTTTTTTTTGTGTAGGATTTTATCAGTTATTTTTTTTATAGATTGTCTTTCTTATCTTTATTTGCAATATTGTATTGTATATTGTAACAAGAATAATAATGATAAGAACGTTCTTAATGCATTTTTGTTCAAATTTCTTTCTTCTCGCTTGTCTGTAAAGTTTTATTTATTTATTTATTTAATTTTATCAACCTAGTTTAAATTTAAATAACATAGGTTAAAACCAACCATCTTTTCTCATTAGTTTAATTCCTCACATATCAATGGATCCGGCCGGGAACCACATTTGTGGACCTCGAAAGGTGCCTAACACCTTTCTTTCGAGGTAATTTAAGCCTTGCCCAAACTTGGTGATGTAGGCTAATCTAAGTAGACTCATAGCATAGAACGGTGCCCTAATGCACCTCAAATCGCTAGGTGGTGACTCTTATTTTATAATAAACCCTTAAGAGTTTTCACATGTTGTATCACACTTTTCACGAGGAAAATAGGGCGCGACAGCATGGCGACTCTGCTGGGGATTTTAGGCTTCAAACCACGTGTTCATTTTTATGTGGGGTTTTATATGTTCCCTTTTCTTAATTTGCTAACTTTTAGATTCAAATCTTTTCCCTTTTATTTGTTTCTATAACAATTTATTCACTTTCTTATATGTTTATACCATGAAGTTACTAACATTTTCTTTCTTTTGTTTTCATTTTATTGTCTATTATTCTTTCATGACTTATAATATGTAATGGTTATTTATTTGTACAAAGTTCTACGTGTTTTATTATATCAACTTGCATACCGCTCATACTCCACTTGGAACTTCTCACAATCACACACCGTACACGTGAGTTGTGCTTTGCACTTCTCCGAATTCCTTTCAAAACCTATTTTAGAGGGTTGGCATATACGTGGGGTGAATGGATAGTCTTACTAACATGTGACCACGTGCCTTCTCGCATAGAAACCTTTTTGTCCGTGTTTACACTATTCCTAGAAATTTAAGTCATATCATGCATATATGAGCCTAAGTGGTTTGACCCTTGGTGTCAATCCACATGTTAGTTAACCACCCATAAGTCAAAGGGTTACACGACCCAATGACAATGCATCATTATGTACTAAACTAATTAATATGAATTTTAGTCCAAGCCTAATGTTAATAAAACGGAGTTGGAATTTTCTTTAATTTCCTTGCAGGATTTAAAATGGAGGGTCTACCAAATTTTACCAACACTCAAATGGTCGTAGGGGTTCCGCACAAGCTGAGAAAAATGGTGGGAAAATATTAAATTAGACCACGGAAGGGATATCAGAAAATATTTAGGCTTTTTAACCTCGTTAATTTACGTAACTCTGGACAGATATCTAATCAAAGCCCTGCTCAAGTTTTGGAATCCTGAGAAGGTGGTTTTCCGATTTCATGTCTTTGAAATGACGCCAACAATTGAGGAAATTAGTGGATTTACTTATTTGAAATGCACAAACAAGGGCATGATCTTGCCTCGAAAGCAATCTGGAAAAAAGTTCTTACAGCATTTGGGTTTGAAAAACAATTTCAAGTTAGCATGTTTGGATTCAGGATGGATCTCGTTAGACTTCTTGTTCGAGAGATTTGGCCGTAAGGATGGTCATCAGGTTTTTCACAAAGATTTCTCTTGTTCTGTAGAAAATTGGGACAAAAAACGACCTTTGGTATTTGTAATCGCTTTTTTAGGCTCTTTGGTTTTTTCGAGGGAACATGGAAAGATCGATACTAGCATCAGCTCCGTGGTTAGAGTCGTGTTTCAAGGAGTGGATAACGCTGAGATCACCTTACTCCCTATGATCTTGGCAGAGATATTGCGGGCATTGTCCAAATGTTTTGAGGAAAAAGGTTTTTTGAGGGTTGCAACCTATTGCTTCAATTGTGGGCCACAGAACATTTCTATCAATGCCTCAACATAGTGGACATACCAGATGGCATGGGCAATACGATTGACACCCACTCTCGAAAGATGATGAGGTTTGTTTCTCCCGTCTGCACTGAAGACTGATACATGTTTATGAAGTCACTTAGAGGTCATAAGGTGCAATGGAGGTATTCATGGTAATCCTTTCCTACTACTATGATAAGAGGAAAGAAGTCATATTATATTGAACTCATAGACTTGAGAGGCATGCAACCTTACACCCCTATACGAGTGTTGCACCAATTCGGACGAACTCAAATGATACCTCTGCGGTCACGCATGAATATATTTGAATCTGATTTTGGAACAGACTATGAAATTCCGAAGGCGAAAGAGTTGCTGCAAGAATGGAAAGGATTGATGACCATAGCCATATTCAAGGAGCAGGCCTTCTACACACCTGAGTACTATGCATGGCTTCTGGAAGATGTCGAGGACATCGCCTTTAGCGTCAAGGACAGTCGCACGGGTTTGAAGATAAAGAAGACACTAAATGGGCCCGCAACCTGCTCAACAACCATTTAAAGGTCACACCAGCAATACGAGCTCAGATTATACCAGGATGGGCATGAAATTTTATCTTAGTTTTTTCCCTTTGTTACCCCGTTACCCCTTTGTTTGTTTATTTCCATGATTTGATTCGATGTAGTAGCAGATTGACATTTTAATAAAGAGTCGTTATTTTTCTTTTTCTAACTCCAACTTTGATAATATCAAATATTAAGGCTTGGACTAATTCATCATGAGATCACATATGTGTCGTCTTAGGCTTAGCTCTGGCACAAAAGAGGCCCCCAAAATTAGGAAACACATTAATGTGTTTATTTATGGCATGATTTCTAACCTCTTTCACTGACTTTGACTTTGTTTGTTGCTTGTTTTATTTTTCCCTTTCCCAAAGGTTGATCTCTGCAAATTTGGCCTACTATACAAGGTCCAAAGGGGCTCCTCCTTCTCCTCCTCCCATTCCTAGTGCAGCAATAGAGGGAAGAATAAGATGGACGAGCACAACAACATCTCAGATAAGAGTGGTAACAGTACTTCTAGGTACGAACGAGATAATGTCGAAGGGGTCTGCCCTCCAGGTTATAATGAGGCTCGAGTAGAAAATCTTTGAGCTTCAAGAAGAGTAGCACAAGTTCGCAGTTTAAACAACCAAGCTACATCATTCGGGGTTCCAGCTGATGCCTCAACATCAAAAGGCACCTGCCAGCCTCCGTATGTCCTCACAGCCCACAACTCCATCACAAGATACTCCACCCAAATATTACCAATACCCTCCATATGCGTATCCAAATCCACCAGCTCTCGTTACCTCCCATTACCCATCACCAGCCCAAGAAATACCTTCCCTGGGCAATATAAATGCAACATATGCTCGCACTCATACCAACCCAATCTATATGGAGACGGCACCGGTGACTCACCACCTGGAGGAATATGAGTCTTCCGAAAAGGATAGACTGATTCAGACTCTAGAAGAGGAGTTGAAAAAGATAAACAACAAATTTCAAAGTGTTGAAGGCACCAAAGGAATAATGGGTCTAGACTATGAAGACCTGTGCATACATCCGAATGTCAAACTGCCGGAGGGGTACAAACCTCCCAAGATTGAACTGTTTAATGGGACCGGTGATCCAAGGGCCCACCTGAGATTGTATTGCAACAAGCTGGTAAGAGTGGGACGAAATGAGAAGATAAGGATGAAATTTTTCATGCGAAGTTTGACCGGTGATGCTCTTAGCTGGTACGTGGATCAAAATTCAAAGAAATGGTTTACCTGAGAAGAGATGGCAGCAGCCTTTGTGGAGCATTTTGGGTTCAATACAGAAAATGCACCTGATTTGCATTACATCCAAAACCTCAAGAGGAAGCCCACTTAGACTTTTAGGGAATTTGCGACCCATTGGAGAACCGAGGCCGCCAGGGTGTGACCCCCAATGGAGGAGGCACAGATGAAAGACATTTTCATGCGGACTCTGGATCCGCAAGTTTATGACAGATTAATGTTGGTTAGCGAGAAAAGTTTTGCAGAGATCATCAACCTGGGAGAGAAGATTGAAGACGGTATCAAGGATGGTACCATTATCAATTTGAATGCATTGCAAGCGGCTAATAGAGCCTTGCAGTCTGGAGCTACTTCAGAAAGCCGCAAGAAGAAAGAAGTTGGCACTGTTATGATGGCCCAAGGGGCGAAGAATTATGTTTACAGACCTAAGACTCCAACCCCGCACTACCAAATTCCAACCCCGCAATTACCTGACTCCACCCTACCAAACTCCACCTCCATCATATCAAGCTCCAACATCACCATACCAAGCTCCATCACCATACCAAACTCCCCATTCTTACAAAGAACCATATCAAACTCCCCCTCCGACCCATTTCCAAACACCTCCATCACATTTCCAAGCTCCCACTTATCCCATCTATAGCACGCAACCTTCTTATCCACAACCCTCTTATCCCCAACCTTCTCACCCATGACCTTCTTCCTCACCAAGCCAAAGGCCTAGGGCCCAATTTTAAAGGAGGCGAACAAAAAATTATACCCCGTTGGCAGAACCGGTTGATCAACTGTATGTGAGGCTGAAAGAAGCTGGCTATATTGAGCTTATTCCTGCCCTCCCGGTCGATACCCAAGCTAAGTGGTATGACGATAACAAAGTATGTATGTACCATTCGGGCATGGGGGGAACACTACAGAGTCCTGCAGATTGTTGAAGGACAAAATACAAAAGTTGATTGATACAAAGGTCATTCACCTCAAAGATCTGGCACCAAACGTAACAAGTAATCCTCTACCAAACTACCAGGTGAATATGATTTATTGTGACGAGGCTGAAGATTTATCGAATACCATTAGGGTAATCGAACACAAAGCAGGTTCTTCTTCAGAACCATCCATGATAGTGCAGAGACGTTCTCCGTTCAAGGTTGAGGTAGCTACGCCAAGGCCTCCATTTACAGTGGTAAGAGCTGCTCTGACTTCATACAAAATGGTTCCTTGGAACTATGAGGAAAGTGCCTCACGAAGAGCAAAAGTGCTGGAGGCTGATGCGACACAAGGAGTAACTCAATCTGGATGGGTGTACACTCCCGACACTCTAGCTCAAGGGTCCGACAAAGGAAAACAACCGGCAGCGGAGGTTGAAAATAATGGTATCTGGAAGAAGGTGCAAGCAAAGGAACACTCTGTGGTGGAAAAGTTGAGCGAGATCCCAGCTTAAATTTCTATTTTGTCCCTTCTACAAAGCTCTGATCAACACCAAAAAGTTCTGATAAAGGTGTTAGGAGAAGCATATGTTCCTGCAAGCATATCTAGCAGTGAAGTGGCCCATATGGTGGGTCAAGTATTTGAAGCTCAGAAAATCTCACTCCATGAAGATGAATTGTCTGTGGAAGGCATGGCTCATAACAAAGCGCTGCATATCACAGTGCAACACTCTGACAAGTTCATCACCAAGGTATTGATTGACCCGGGTTCCAGTTTAAATATTGCCCGTTGAACACTTTGACCTGGCTAGAAGTTGACCTCGCCCGAATCAAGTTATGGAAGATGAACGTCAAAGATTTTGATGGTTCACAAAAGGACACCGTGGGAGAAATTGATCTGTATGTGCTGGTTGTCCATGCCACATTCACTATAACATTCCAAGTAATGGACATCCCAGCCTCCTACAATCTACTATTGGGAAGCCCACGGATTCATGTTGCAGGGGCTGTGCCTTTAACACTGCACCAATGCTTGAAGTTCGAGTGGGATTACCAAGAGGCCGTGGTCCATGGGGATGAAAGCCGTCCAATCTATGCTGCTCCCATCATTCCCGTCATTGAAGGTAAAGAAAGTTTGGATGGAGAGAGTTTCCACACCCTAGAACTTGTTGGTGTCATCGATGAAGGAAGGTGGTGGAGTGACAAAGTTCTAAGTATGCTGCTATGGTTAGGATTTGAGCCCGGCAAGTGGCCTTGGGGTCAGATTACAAGGGATGGCGGAGCCTCTGCATGTGGCAACACAAAAAACCACTTCTGTATTGGGGTAACAACCCACTGTCGAGGAGCTGGACAAATGGAAGTATCCTTTGGGAAGGAAAAATTTCTTATTGCCAAACCCACTGCCTTCGCTTTAGCAAACTTTAGTGTCTAATGGTTTTCTTGATATCAAGCGGCCTGAGGAAGATGTCATGTTGCTCAGTTTGAGGAATCTTTTTTTGGAGGAGCCAAGTGATAGCGATTGCCATACTATTATTAACGAGGAGGAAGGAGGGGCCCCACAATAGAAAGCGGGAGCTCAAAAAGGAGTCGCCAACTGGACAACCACTCCATCTAGAGCTCGTCGAGCATCTGGGTAGACTAAAAGGATCAGTTTTTATTGTTTCAAAATAAAATATTTGTTTTCAAAGTCGTTAAATTTTCTTTTGAATATTATGTCAGAATTTTGAGCAAGTTTTTCAATTAATAAAATTATTTTCCTTTCATATATTTGATTCTATTTTATCTATATTTTTAGCCTTTCTATTATTGAACACATTGAATCTAGGTCATGGCTTGTAATGAAACTATACGACATAATCTAGGCAACTCATTAGAAGCTGAAGAGGATGAGGTACCGGTTGAAATTGTCAAGGAAGTAGAAAAGTTTGAAGAAAAGCCCAAAGAAAATCTAGCAAAAACCGATGTGGTAACCCTGGAAGATGCAGAGATGCCTAAAGAGACCCAAGTCAGCGCTCATTTGCCGAAATATGAGGTTGGGGAGTACATAGGGTTTCTGAAAGAATATAAGGACGTCTTCGCCTGGTCCTATGCTGATATGACGGGGCTTAGCCATTCCATAGTAGCTCATAGGTTGCCTACTAATCCATCATATCCTCCTATCAAACAAAAGCCAAGGAAATACAAGCCTGACATGAGTCTGAAACTCAAAGAGGAAGTGGCTAAGCAGATCAACGCTGGATCCTTAAAGTAGTGGAGTATCCTACCTGATTGGCCAATATCATGTCGGTGCTGAAGAAGGACACTAGGTCAGAGTTTGTGTGGATTACAGGGATCTCAATAAGGCCAGCCCTAAAGATGATTTTCCACTGCCAAACATCCACATCCTTATTGATAATTGTGCCAAGAATGAGACACAATCGTTCATGGATTGCTTCGCTAGCTATCATCAGGTCAGAATGCATGATGAGGATGTTGAGAAAACTGCCTTCCTTTCGCCATTGGGTGTATATTGTTATAAGGTGATGCCATTTGGGTTGAAAAATGTTGGAGCCACCTACATGAGGGCCATGGCCACTATCTTTCATGACATGATCCACAAGGAAATTGAGATTTATGTGGATGATGTCATCATTAAGTCAAAGAAAAGCTCAAATCATTTGGTAGACCTCAGAAAGTTCTTCACCAGATTGTGGAAGTATAATCTGAAGCTAAATCCGGCGAAGTGTGCATTTGGTGTTCCATCAGGAAAATTATTGGGATTTATCATCAGCCATCGGGGTATCGAGTTGGATCCAACTAAGATTAAATCCATTAAAGAGCTACCTCCTCCAAGGAGTAAGAAGGAAGTCATGAGCTTTTTGGGATGACTCAACTATATCAGCTATTTCATTGCTCAATCAACGGTTATTTGCGAGCCTATCTTCAAATTGCTGAAAAAAGATGCTGCTACAGAGTGGACTCCTGAATGTCAATAAGTTTTTGATAGAATCAAGGATTATCTATCAAAACCTCCGGTTTTAGTCCCACCAGAACAGGGAATACCTCTGCTTTTGTATCTGTCCGTGCTAGAAAACACCTTTGGTTGTGTTTTGGGCAACATGAAGAGATAGGGAGAAAGGAGAAAGCCATATACTATTTGAGCAAGAAGTTCACACCGTATGAGGCTCGATATACATTGATGGAGAGGACGTGTTGCACTTTGACTTGGGTTTATCAGAAGCTAAGGCACTATTTGTCTGCTTACATGACTTATCTGATCTCCAGAATGGACCCGTTGAAGTATATCTTCCAAAAGCCCATGCCGACAGGAAAGCTGGCTAAATGGAAGATATTGCTGAGTGCGTTTGACATTGTCTACGTCACACAGAAAGAGGTAAAAGGGAAAGCTCTTGCAGATCATTTGGCAGAAAATCATGTGGATGAGGAGTATGAACTACTGAAGACATACTTTCCCGACGAGGATGTAGCCTTCATCAGAAAAGATATTGCCGAAGAGTATGATGGTTGGAGGTTATTCTTTGATGAAGCAGCAAACTTCAAAGGAGTAGGCATTGGAGAAGTGTTGGTATCAAAAACTCGGCAGCATTACCCTGTATCAGCTAAGCTTCGATTCCCTTGTACTAACAAAATGGCTGAGTACGAAGCTTGCATCTTGGGTATCCGGTTGGTAATTGACATGAATGTGCAGTCCATATTGGTAATTGGAGACTCAGATTTGCTGATGCACCAAGTGAGAGGAGAATGGGCCACGAAGAACACAAAGATCTTGCCCTATCTGTATTGCGTGCAAGAACTGTATAAAAGGTTTGTCAAAATTGAGTTTCGGCATGTTCCTCGAGTACAGAATGAATTTGCAGATGCATTGGCTACATTTTCTTTGATGATCCAGCACCCCGACAAGAATTACATTGATCCCATTCCCATTCACATACATAAGCAACCGACTTATTGTTTTCATGTTGAGGAAGAACCAGACCGTGAACCATGGTATGCTGACATTAAAAGGTATCTAAAGAATGGAAGCTATCCTGAGCATGCTACAAGCATCCAAAAACGCACAGTTCATAGGTTAGCCAACCAGTTTTTCTTAAACGGAGAAATTCTTTAGAGGAGGACCCCGGATTTGGGATTGCTAAGATGTGTGGATGCTAAGGAGGCAACAAATTTGATAGAAGAAGTCCATGCTGGAACTTGTGGGCCACACATGAACGGCTTCATGTTGGTGAAGAAGATTTTTAGAGCTGGCTACTTCTGGTTGACTATGGAGACGGATTGTATCAAGTACGTGCAACGGTGTCATCGATGTCAAACCCACGTAGATGTGATTCGAGCTCCTCCCAATGAACTTCATGCCACGAGCTCACCTTGGCCATTCGCAGCTTGGGGAATGGATGTAATTAGTCCCATCAAGCCTACAGCTCTAATGGACATAGATTCATTTTGGTTGCGATCGACTATTTCACTAAACGGGTTGAAGCTACTTCTCACATGTCTGTCACAAAGAAGGTGGTGATAGATTTTGTTTGTGACCATCTTATTTGGCAATTTGGGGTGCCCAAGTCTATCATTACCGACGATGGTGTTAATCTGAATAGTGACTTGATGAGAGCGACGTGTGAAAGTTTCAAAATCAAGCACCGCAAGTCTACTGCGTATAGGCCACATATGAATGGAATCGTGGAGGCTGCAAACAAGAACATCAAGAGGATTTTGCGCAAGATGATTGATAACTACAAACACTGGCATGAGAAGCTGCCTTTTGCTTTGTTCGGATATCGTACCACTCTCCGAACGTCTACTGGAGCTACACCTTATATGTTGGTGTACAGTAATGAAGTAGTGATACTAGCTGAGGTTGAAATTCCTTCCTTGAGGATCATTCAAGATGCAAAATTGAGCGATGCAGAATGGGTGCAAAGTAGATTTGAGCAACTAGCACTTATTGATGGAAGAAGGATAAATGCAGTCTATCATGGTCAACTTTACCAGACCAGGATGACTAAGGCCTTCAATAAGAAAGCTCGACCAAGACTCTTCACGCCTGGGAAGTTGGTTTTGAAGCAGACTTTTCCACACCAAGATGAGGCTAAAGGAAAGTTCTTGCCTAACTGGCAGGGTCCTTACATGGTCCATAGAGTGCTAACAGGAGGAGCACTAATTTTAGCAGAGATGGATGGTGAAATCTGGCCCAAGCCTATCAACTCATACGTTGTTAAGAGATACTACATTTAGATTGGGAATTTACTTTTTGCTCTTCCTTGTAATCTGAACTACGTTGGACCTGATTTCCAATTAAGAGGGATACGTAGGCGTCCCTCTAGGACTCGGTCTATATCTTTTATAAAATTTTATTCTCCCCTTTCGTTAAGAAGGTCGGCAATTTTGTCATATTTTCTATGGCAATTTAGTTAACAAGCTATAACTGGGGCAGAATTTTTGAGAGGACCTCAAAAATTCATAACTCTATGTCATTTGCAAGTGAATTTACGTCATAGGCTATACTGGGGCAGAAATTTTGAGAAGGATCTCAAAATTTCATCAAGACAAGGGTTTGATTTTCCAAAGGACGTTGTATGGTTTTAAAATATGTCATGACCTGTGATTTAACTCAATTTTTCTACATATTTCAAGCTTACTTTACTTTTACTTTTACTAAATTATTTTAAAAGTTCTCTTTTTTATTTTTTAAACCTCATGCCCTAGCATATACCTGGACGGAGTTCAACAACAGGTGTCTAGCGGATAGAAGAGGGCTACAAGACAGACGCACAGATCAACCTCCCCTTTACAAATTCATATTTTTTCTTTGAGTGCAGAAATAACGAAAATGCAAAAGGCGGAGATGGAGAATATCTTGTCGCAAGGAGACATAGAGCTAAGTCATTCTACCCTTGTGCCCCTATTTATATCTTTCTATTCCATCATATGAGCTCGTATTCACATTTTAAACTTTTATTTTTGAGCCCGCAATATACATGATACATGCATTCTCGAGCCCATGATATACATGAAACATACATTTGAGCCCGTATTGCATTTTTGAGCCCGTATTTGCATATTGAGCCCATTGTATGCGTTTGAGACAGTCGTATGCATTTGAGCCAGTCGTATGCATCTGATCCCATATTTGCATTTTGAGCCCGTGATATACATTTTTGATATATGCATCTGAGCTTGTGATATATATTTTGATATATGCATTTGAGCCCGTGATATACATTTTGATATATGCATTTGAGCCTATGATATACATGATATATGCATTGTTTGATATACATCGGAGTCCGTATTTGCATATTGAGCCCATGATATACGTGATATGCATACGGTTGAGCCTGTTTTGCATGATTGAGCCCGTTATTTACATTTCTAGTCCATTATTTACATTTCGAGCCCGTTTTCCCCATTCTGAGTCTGTACTTGCATTTCGATATACAGTTGAGCCCACACTTGTATTTAAGACCGTTAAGCCCGTTATTTGCATTTCAAGCCCGTTTATGCATTTGAGCCCGATATTGCATTCTGAGCCCTATGAATTATCTGCACTAAACCCAAATAAACCAGAGCTATCATTTGAATTATTTAGGCTCTCGAGCAATTTACCTTCTTTAAAATTATCATTTTTCTACTCATCCGAAGGCGTCATGGTCTAAAGGCATTGTTTCATGGCCTGCGAACATCATATCATGGCCTGAGGATTTACTTTTCCGCTTATCATGCTCCTAAGGCGTCATAGTCCAAGGACATCATTTTTCATGGCCTGCGGACATCATGTCATGGCCTAGGGAATTTATTTTCTGCTTATCATGGTCCTAAGGCGTCATAGTCCAAAGGCGTCATTTTTCATAGTCTGCGGACATCATGTCATGGTCTAGGGAATTTATTTTCTACTTATCATGCTCCTAAGGTGTCATAGTCTAAAGGCATCATTTTTTCATGGCCTAAGGAATTTATTTTGTGTATCATGGCCCAAGACATCATGGCTTAGAGACCTCATCCTTTTGTCTCGAAGTAAACTTCCATTGTCTAAAGGGAACTTGCATCATGTTTAATTTTGTATTATTTTATTTTACAAAGTATTCAATGCATGTGCTTTAATTATTTTGCTTGCGAATACCGAGGTAGAACGAGTTACGAATGATAGCACCTTTCCTGCTATTTTTTGACTTATCCCTATTTTTTCGAGCTATATTCCCACCTATTTATTTTGCAATGCATTCTAAATCTAGTCGATTCGTGCTATCTCCATTCTTATTCAAGCCTCGCGTTACCAATTTCTTTTAGGCATTTCGTTCATCCCTAAATCTAGAACTACACGAGGCCTAATTCTCGTGAAATTCGAGATATGTAGGCGACTTGATATGTGAGTCTCGACCACAATTTCACCAGAACTCTCATTCCTTTTCTTTTTATCCCCATCGAGATCGTTCCTCGGTCGGAAAAAATTAGCCACTAGGTCAGCGTTCTTTGCTCATCAATTCATCCCTCATTCCCAAGCAAAGAAGGGGCAGTTGTTGACATTCAACTTTGACCTTCCTATGCCCGTATATGATGCTTATATATTTATATTTTATTTACCTTTTTATAAATATTCGACTTACATTATTTATTCAAATAATTAATTATCATAATCTTAAATTACATATATATATATATATATAATTTGCATTAATTTTAATTTATTAATTTTTTGATATTAAATAATTGTATCATATAAGTATATTTTGTGTTAAATATATGTATATTTAATAAAAGAAACAAGCCTTTATTTTTAAAAGATATGTTTACTTAATTATAAATTATTGATATTATTTATATAATTTTAATTAATTTTAATTAAATTACATGTTTTTTTTGTTTTTTTAAATTTATAAATTATTTATGTTATAATAAAGTTTATATATGATTTTTTGATAAATTAATTATATTTCTAGACATTGAATTATTTATAAAAATATAATAATTTATTAATTATATAATACTTACCTGAGCTAATTCCAATTTTATAACTTAGTTTATCATATCGATAATAATGAGCATATATTTTCCGTAATTTAAACTATTATATTATCTATTTTTAAATTATTTAGAAATATAGTATTTTATTAATTATATAGCAACCAATTTTGAATTTATTAATTATATAGCAACCAATTTTGAATGCTTCCCAATTTATTTAAAAATTAGCCACTTTTCATTCTATTTCATTCAATTTCAGCCTTTTTTGGTCAAACTTAGCCACATTTGAACTTAATTCAATTTCAATTAAGCTCCTACCATTTACTCTATCCGTAACCCATTAATCCGACCCGAATCCGACCCAAATACTCTAATCTAATCCTAGCCGTCCATCCCTCTAGACCTAAAGGTTAAAAATAAGCCTATTTCCTTCCCTTAAATAACATCCCTCACCCCAAAACCCTAAAAGATGCCCTCATTTTTCCCTTACCAAATTGGCCGCCCCTCTCCTCTTCTCTCCCTCTTTCTCCAGCCACCACATCTCACCAACCGTCTCCTTCCCCTTCTCTCATCTCTCTCACACCGAAAAAAGAAAAAAAACAGCCATCATCGCGACCCCTAATCTTCTTCCTCGCCGTCGTACACCATCCTCGTCTCCTCTTTATCCATTGTCGTTCCACCACCTCCGGCCGAAACCACTCAACCCTCTCACCGGAAAACCATCAGATCTGCCGCACACCCTAACTCTCTTCTCCTCCATTTCTTTTCCCTTCACCACCGTCGCCTCCACCAATAGCCACAAGAAGCCAGCTGCACCTCCTCCTCCAACCTCACCTCTCACTCGCCATCATCCTCTAAATACAACTTTTCCTAGCCATTGTTGGCCGGAGAAACACCAATGGCCGTAGATCTGCCGCCTCCCGAACCCTAACTTCCTTCTTTCTTCTACTAACCAGATTTAATTCTTATTTATTTATCTGTTTAGTCCCTTTTCTTTACTAATCAGCTCTAATTCTTTATTTATTATATGTTCTTTACTAACCAGATCTAGTTCTTTATTTATTTATCTGTTTAGTTTTTTTTACTAACTAGATTTAATTATTTTATTTATTTTATCTTCTTATGACCTCTGACTCGTTGAGATTGTCTTGATTACTATCTGTGTTTCGCTGTTAAAATAATCAAGGAGCCCTAGTGTTTATGAATCTAGTTTCTGTTATGCCTCAACTTCGTTGAGTATTCTTATGAAATTATTGTATACTACTGTCATGATTCTGGGTTGCTAGCTAGTTGCGCATATGTGTTTAGTAAAATCGCACTGCTCCATACAAATGTTTGTCTAACTCTTAATGTGATTTCATACTTATCACTCCATGCTTGATGTCTTCTTTTTCAAAGCAAGTGAGACTAAATCTAGTATTATTATTGCAATAGAAAATCAACTTGCCTCTGTTTAGAAGCTTTTCATTAGGCTCATCAAGATTTCATGAAAATGTTTGATTTTATAAGAGTTGATTTAGTACTAAGGTATGATACATATTTATTGTTGTCTCAAAAATTCTATGATTAAATGAAATCTTGTTTTATTTAGTTGATAATTCTTATTTTTATACCTCAAT
>JACEIK010003856.1:28961-40005 GCA_018107945.1 Datura stramonium
ATATATATTCATTTATTCATTTATTTTTTTATTCATTTTTGTATGCATTTATTCACCTTGTTTTATTTCTCATGTCTAACAAATTCTTGGTAAACTTTTTCTCATAGGGCTTACTTAATTAAAGAAGTTTTTTTAATTATTAAGTCACAATCATTTTATTAGTATACGTCATTTAGGGTATCTTAATATGTATTTAATTATTTCTTCATCTGTTCTTCAAACTTAATTATTGACAGCTTTGTCTGAATAATTCTCCGTTTGATTTGCCTTATTTAAGGGAATTTTTTTAAATAACTGAATCTCTATGATTATTTGATTTCTGATTTCATTAGTTAATGAAAATATTTTATTGGCTTAATTTAAGGCCTGTCTTGTATTTTTTAACTGATTTAATCTAATTTTATTGGACTTTTGCTAATTAGGACAAATCATTCGTGATTTATAATGAATATTTCATATAATTCTCAGCTTCATTAATTAAGGGAAAATCCCATAATCATTGTTTTCCTTATTTATATATTCCCTTATGTGATTTTGCTGAATATTTTCTTTCCTTTCCTTAAATTATTACATGTAATTATAGTCAGATTCCTGATTTGTTGGTATAGGAAAATATTTTGATTTAGTTGTAAATTATTTCTTTCCTTTAATTGATGTTTGCATATTCCCTTCCTTAAGCCCTCTTGTTTATTAACTATATAAAGGGGTCTCCTCCACTCTGGTTAGAAGAGAACACTATCAAAAACCTGCAACAAATTCTGCTTTAAATAAAATGCTCTTTTCTCCTTTCTAAATTTCTTTTCCCGCCTCAATACGAGCACTGCTCAAGATCCACGAAATCCTTGTGATCTTGACGTATTGAGGTTTGGGCTTCAATTACTGAAAAAACCTTTCTGAACTTGCTGGTTGTTGCACTATTTGTTTATTGATTCACCGGTCAATTCTATTTCCTTGCATTACTTTCGATAATAATCTGTAAATTTTCTATAATGACTTTGAATTGCTTTTGTTATCCTTCTATATTCTGTTCGCATATTTTGAATATTTAATTAACGAGTAGTGATTTATTGGATTCCCGAAAAATGTATTTGCGCCTATGTTTTGTGGTGTTTTTTATTTAGCAGGTTCTCTCTTAAGAATGGCATGGAGAGTCACCAGGATGAATAGGGCTTGGGATCTCATTAAATTGGGCATTATTTTTATATACCCAGTTGTATTTATTTGTTTATTTTTATTCGGTCTGTAATAAGTTGTAATAATGCTGAGTGATAGTAAAAGGGGTCTGGGAGTGGGGGATTGCATGTTTGTTTTTCTTTACTATTTTTCTTTTTAATTGCTAAATTTACATAGAAGGCATGCCTATAGGAAACACATCTTAATGAATTAAACTAGAAATCTTGCCTATAGGAAAAAATGCGACTTAATGAATTTGACTAGAAATCCTGTTTGTAGGAGCGAAATAATCTGGTATGGAGCATGTATTATGTTTAAATATCAGTCGATTTGCCTATTAAGATTATTTTTAGTACGTATCGGTGTCCTTAATCTGTTAAACATTAATGAACTGACATATTTAATGAACTGATTTTCATGTATCCGGTATAAGGTTTAGAATCTGATTACAATAACCTGCTTGAACCTAGCGTGATAACCATTAATTAACCAATCTTTTCCATATCAATGAATCTGCTAAATTTTAGTTATCATGAAAGTATTTATCTGTCTTGAGTTATAATGCCTAATCCAATGCGGTCGGAGATCATTTCTAAAGGGTTTAACTACTGCTTAACTTTCCTATTCCACAACACTGGAATCTGATTTCATGACTAACTATAATAATGTTTTGTGAAAACATGTTTAATATGTGATTTTATGATTGTCTCTCCTACATAACCTCCCTTATTGAACAGTCTCTATGCTGCCCTTAATACTCAATCAGTAAATCAGGGGAGACTTTTTACAAAGTAATATCAATCAAGATCATGCCTGTAATAATCTCACATCTATTGGCATTTGTTAGATAGTTCACCTATAAGATTTTGTACTTATGATCACCTGAACCAGTCTGAATATTGATTACCAGTTGGTTAACCTCCAAGAATGAACTGTTTTAGCATGCTTAATCAGTGTAATATTCAATACTTAAAAGTCATGTCTACGGCCTAATATCGGGGCCTATTTTAAATCCTTTATGTGCTAGTTATGTGCTAAATTCTTGTCTATCTGCTTGACGCTAATCATCCCTAAATGCCTTAGGACTTTAGACCAAAAATCCAAATAGATGTCCAATGCCCCTTGGACATTAAGTTGGGACGGGTAGGCAAATTTTAAGCTGATAATTTTCCTCACATAGAGCACTTTAAGTTAATAATTAGTCAATTAGGCGGTAGCGGGAAATGATATTCTGTGATCACTGGATAATACGAGCAATGTAAATCATTGCGAAGTATTATTTAAGTTGCACAGGGTGATCCCTTTAGGTTAAAATTATCCCTCCCCTTTTTCGTAGAACTATGTCTGGCCTGATTCCCTATAGGGATACGTAGTCGCCTCTTCAAGGTTCGGCCCCATGTTTAAGTGTTTATTTATTTGATTGTTTTTTCTGTGTGGGATTTTATCAGTTATTTTTTTATAGATTGTATTTCTTTATCTTTATTTGCAATATTGTATTGTATATTGTAACTAGAATAATAATGATAAGAATGTTCTTAATGTATTTTTGTTCAAATTTCTTTCTTCTTGCTTGTCTATAAAGTTTTATTTATTTATTTAATTTTATCAAGCTAGTTTGAATTTAAAATAACATAGGTTAAAACTAACCATCTTCGCTCATTATTTTAATTCCCCACATATCAATGGATTCGGCCGGGAACCACATTTGGGACCTTGAAAGGTGCCTAAAACCTTTCTTTTAAGGTAATTTAAGCCCTTGCACGAACCTGGTGACGTAAGATAATCTAAGTAGACTCATAGCATAGAATGGTGCTCTAACGCACCTCAAATCTTTAGGTGGCGACTCTTGTTTCATAATAAACCCTTAAGAGTTGTCACATGTTGTATCCCACTTTTCGCTAGGAAAATGGAGCGTGACAGTCCCACACCTCAGATCTGAGCGCTCCTAGCTCTGAGTGCCATCTTGACAACTCCGGCGCCTGTAGCTGTGCAAGGCGCTCATCCATTCTCCTACCAAACGCATCCAATCGGCCATTCCCAGAACTGGACAATGCCTCCAACTTCTTTGACACCCACGACTTTACCTTCTCCATTAGAACTTTAACCTGTAGAGTCGTGTGTTCCTGCTGCTTTTCGGCCTTAGCTAGCCGCCTAGCCATATCAACTAAGAACTCCTGTGAAACCGTAACTAGGCTGGCTGTAGTGGCTCATGGAGGCACAACTGGTGGTCTCGAGGATGCTGCTGTAGATGATGATTCTAGAACATCGGCCGGTATGGAGGTATCCGCTGCATCTGTAGCCTCAGGCTGGCTACTTGTCTCTCTGCCCTCCATAGGCTTAGCCGACAACTCAGCAAACTGTGCTGCATCAGTCTGCATCCCACTGCCAAATGCCTCTGCTAATATGATCGCTCTAGCGGATGCAGCTTCCTGAGTCCTTGCCCTCGATACCGGGTTTGTGTCATCTCGAATCAACCCGATATCAGTTATCTTCTGGACCACTACTTTCTTGTCAACTGATGGAAACTATGGTACCTTTGATATCTGACAGAGTCTATCAATCAAACATGGAAAAGGAATGGTAGTACCGTCATTCATTGCCCGCTCTCTAATCTCCTCAGCAATGTATTGCGGGAAATTAATGGCATACCTCTCCGTTATACCTGCCACCAATGCTATTTTGTCAGGTGAGAGGATGTTGTCATTTCTTGTTGGTACCAGCCTGTGCCACACCAGTGACCACCAAAATTTTGCTTCAAAGTTCAATGTGGCCTTCTTTATTTGAGACTCTGTGCCATGTAGTCATTCAACTAGCGGACCTCTCGTAGCAATTATCTAAGACAACCAAGTGTATTGCTGGATGCGCTCCTGGCTATTCAACTTTTTTGTTCTGACTTTCTTCAACTCATATAGCCTGTGGTCAAACTCGATCGTGTTCATCGGAGCATGATAATCTGGCCCATACAACATCCTGGAGATTGTCTGCTCAGATATATCTACCGGAGTCTCTCGCACCAACACCTGATTTAAGGCGGGCCTCTTCTTCTAGTCCTGGCCCCCTAATGCCAACCGATGCAATGTGGATGCATAAGCTGCATAGAACTCTTAGACTAAGCATGGGATGTAGGTACCTGATGGCTCGGTCAACCAACCGAACCTGTACTTATCGAACACTGCTTGCAGCTCTGGAAGGTCTTTTATCCCTGTAGTGATCAGGCTCGGCTCCTCTTATATGCTCCTCTTTAGATTGCCTTTCTCATTAGGAGCAATGTCTCTGTTATATATGGCTCACATACCATGAACACACCACCTCCGCATGTTCTATGATTGCTCGTTTGATGTGTCGAAGTTCTCAGTTAGCTCATTATCAGAGTCCCCTTGCTGAGCATGTGATTCATCAACTCTCTTTGTGTTTAGCCAGCTGTGGGAGCCTCAGGAGAAAGTGCAGCAGTAGCCCTAGCATTATCATCAGTGTGGCTAAGTGAATCCCTTGCAAGTTGAGTGGGAGCATCGACCAGGGCTGTCAGATTTGAAGTTTGTTGAGCCCTAGCCCTGGTTGACCTCCTCACTAACTGCTCCTCTGATGTGTCATATTCCTCCTCAGAGCCGCTTGAATCTTCAGAGGAGGACGAATCATCATGCAGTCTACGGTATGAAGGTTGATTGCGCTCAGGTGCTTGTTTCTTTGTTGGGCCCTTCTTCGGTGTACCTCTTGGAGCCATTGTACCTGTGGAAACATTGTTAGTATGCAAGATTAGATGAAACAAAAAACATTTTTTTTGAGTTGGTGCCAGTGGTCCTGATGAGTGACTAAACGAGTCATTGCCAGTCGTGAGGTCACTCGTTGTCACAAACTGGACTTCCTTCAAGTTGGGCCAGTGTACTTGATGACTGGTCCCAACGAGTCGTTTAGGTCAGTCATGAGGTACACTGCCTCAATGGTTTAATTTTCCCATTTAGGACGAGCTACACAATGAGTTGTTTGGTGATCCAATGACTCATGATGTAGCTTGTGCTCAAGAGTTTCAGTTAATACATTCATCTTCATCTTCTTCCTATTATTCAACTCCACAAACACAGAGATTCACATTCTCAAATAAACCCAAGTGTACATACAATCAAAATCCATTTATTTACACCTTTCTAGGGTTCATCAACATAAATAGGCACAAATTTGCACAAGCACAATATTACCCAAAGTAAATTCAATTTTATTCACAACATGGGTCCTCAAAAATTCTTGTTTAAATGCAACAATATTCAAAATTTAATGGGAAAGATACTCACAATATGCTTGATCAAAAGATGGAGTGCAATCGTGTGTGCGTTGAATGATTCGAGTTGCAGTGTTGAGGATTTTTTGATGGGTTTGAGTAGAAGGAGAAGACGAAGGAAATTTGAAGTTGAGGGTGTTAGGTTTAAGCTTAGGGAATGCTTGAAATGTAAAGAAATCGGGTTTTGTATGCTTAAGTTAAAATTATACCCTAATTTCAGTCCTGGGTCGGGTTGGATATGGTCATTAAATTTTATAACACGCAGTGTGACGATTCTTTAAGTGTTTAAACAAACTGTTGTACCCTTTTGTGTCGTGACTGGAGTTTAGAAAACTTAGCTAGGACCTACGAGTCAAGAAATAACTCGTGGGGTCACCCAACGAGTCGTGGCCTGAGTCGTGGTCCTTGGACTTGTGTAGGTTCAAGATGGGTCACCTAACGAATCATTTGGTCTCCCAACGATTCATTTAGTGAGCCTTTATCACAATTTTCCTTTTAATTCTACCTTTGATCTAGTGTACATGACGAAGGAACTCATGATTCGCTCCTTGAGGAAACGAATCGTTAAGTCACCTATTGCTCCCCTATTTTCTGCAATTCTCTTCACGAGTTGACTGAACAAGTTGTCAGGTCAGATAATGACTCATTCTGTGACACTTTGCACCAGAACTGAAGTTCCAGTTTTTGGTTCCGACTTTAGATTTTCCATCTTAATCACCTACACCCATCAACAAATGTAAACACTATATATTTCTTAAATTTACAACTTAGGTTGCCTCCCAAGAAGCGCTTGATTTAACGTCGCGGCACGACGTGGGTGTTTTGGCTACTCAGAATTCACCAAAACACCTCCATGGGTTGCCTCCCATGTTGCGCCTGATTTAATGTCGCAGCACGACGCAAGTCTCTCGACTACTCAGAATTCGTCAAGTGATTCTTCTCCATCCTCCAATGCTGAGACTATGCTGAATTCCCTTGGCTGTTTCATGGTGTGGCTAATGTTGAAGGTGACCTCTTCTTTGTTCAACCTGAATTTCAACTGGCCTGCCTCCATATCTACTAGGGCCCTACCTGTTGCAAGGAATGGTCGCCCCAAAATGATGGGGACCTCAGAGTCGACTTCGCAGTCCAGAATCACAAAGTCTGTTGGGAATATAAATTTGTCCACCTTGACAAGCACATCAAATAAAATCCCCACCCGCTTTTTAACGGTTCTGTCGGCCATCAATAGCCGCATACTAGTCAGTGTGGGGTTCCCAAGCTTAACTTTTTGAATACTGCTAGCGGCATCAAATTTATGCTAGCTCCCAAGTCACAAAACGCCCTTGCAAACTCCACATCCCCAATGGTTCAAGGTATAGTAAACGCACCTGGGTCTTCCTTCTTCTGAGCTAGGACCCGTGTAGTTATGGAACCACAGTGGTGCAAATTATCGACAGGTTTTAAACTTACGATCCTTTTCCTGGTGACAAGGTCCTTCATGAATTTGGCATATCAAGCATCTACTCAAGTTCCTCAACTAATAGGATGTTCACCGACAACTGCTTAAGCATAGAGATAAACTTTTGGTACTTCCCATCTTTGGATTTCTTCTTTATCTGCTGTAGATAAGGAGGAGGAGGTCTAGGGATTGCTGTAAGTTTTGTTGTGCCTCCTTCTCCTTCCCATTGGCAGCTCCTTCCTCCTTTGCATTACTTGGAGCAGTTTGCACATCTGAGTCCCCAACCAAAGTTGGGTTTTCGAAATCTGATACACTATCATCATTCATCAATACGGGCTTTCTGACTCCTTAATTACAACTGGCCTAGAAGGATCAACTGTGGCCTTCCCACTACTAGTAGTGACTGCCATGCAATGACTGTTGTTTTTTGGATTTTGCATTGTGTTGCTGGGAAGTGTGCCTTTCTGCCTCTGATTCATTGCAACAGACATCTGACTCATTTGCTGCTCAATTTGTCTGATCGCCACGGCATGTGACTCCACCTTTTGATTTAAATCGGAGATATCAACACGGAGCTCCTTAAAGTGGCTATCTGTTGTCTCCATCTGCTTGAGTACTTTGGAGAGAATGTCCTCAACCCTTGAACCACTGGACTCTGGCTCACAATTTCTTGGGGGAACATACAGACCGCCTCTATCATTTTTGAACTCCTTGCGCTTCTTCTAGTCTCTATTATCTCGGTATTGGCCCCGGTTGTAATTATTATCCTTATAAAAGTTCTGGCCTTGGTTACCTTGACCTTGAATCCAAGAGTCTTAGTTATACCCCTAGGTGTTGGTCCATAAACCCACCCTCTGATCATTTAAATAATTAACTTCTTCTTCCGACTCAGATTCGCAACCATCATTTCTCAGGGCCTTGCCCTAAGAACCCACAACATTTACCTTTTCTGCTCCAACTCCCATCAAATGCTTGGAAAGCAACCCCATGGTGTTATTTATCTCTACAATATCTTGATCACGCTCCTCATCTTTTCTCCTCTGTTCTACAGACATACCAACTGCATAAGAACCAGTCGAAATCTCCGACTCTCTAGTGTGCCAATCTCAGTTGGTTTTGGTGATCCTATCTAGCAGCTCCGCTACCTCTGCATAAGTGTGGCTCGTAAAGGTTCCTCCGGAGACGGTATCAGCCACCGCCTTGGTGTTGGCATTCAGAGACCTATAAAAGATCTCCAACAATGTATCATCCGAAATCCTGTGATTTGGCACCCTTTTGAGCTTTTTATTGAGACGCAGTCAGGTCTCATGGAGTGCCTCCGAATTTAGCTTTCTGAAGTTATATATCTCATCTTTAAACTGCAACGCTTTGGATGGTGGGAATAAAATTTCAAGAAAATCTCTCCTAAGTTCTCCCCAAGTAGTGATGGAATCATTCGGTAGCTCGGCCAACCACATTGTTGCCTCACTCCCTAGTGAGAATGGAAATAACCTCAGCCTGATTGCTTCCTGGCTTACTGCCGGTTGTTTATACGCCTTACATATACCCACGAAATTTGTCAAGTAAGCGTGGGCATCATCAGATGCATGACCCGCAAATATTCCCTTCATATTAAGAAATTGGATCATTGCACTGGTAATGTCAAACTTTTCCCCATAAGGCAAAGGAGGAGGGACTATAGCTCTAGTGGCACCTGCTTCGTCTATATCTGCATCATCTTCCTCATCAAAATACTGGTGTTCTGGACCTCTGGGTCATCTAGCTCATTCTGCTTCTGCAGCTAGACACTACTCTTCAGCAACTCTAGCTAATTCATGATCTCTAGCCCGAGCTTGCTCTTCATCCAACATTCTCACTGTGGCTTGGTCCATGGTTTCCTGCTTTTGGATGTTAGCCATTCTTCTTAGGTTTCTTAACATCTTCTCAAGTTCGTGATCAATTGGAACCAGAGGATTTTCTTGGCTCCTAGTATCGGGCATGCACAAACCTAAGACCTGTAAAGCAACCACAACAACAAAAGAAAAATAATAAAGAAATAAGAACCAATAGTAAAGAAAACACAATTAACAAAAGCCTTAGCCGTATTCCCCAGCAGCGGCGCCAAAATTTGATATCGCCCAAATTACACCTCGCAATTGAGATATAAGCGGTCGATTGTCAAATATAGAACCCAACAAATGTTGAGGTCGATCCCACAGGGAATATTGTAAGAACTTAAGTTAATGCGAATAGCTGTAACTATTGAGTTACTTATTTTCGAAGGGGGAAAGAAATAGAATAATAAACAAAAGTAAAACTACTGAATGCTTAGATCAAATTCGATTTGTATTCAATTAACAACTTGACTAGGATTGTGTTCCCCAAGAATTCATAACCACAAGGCTTATACACTAGTGATCTATTTCGGTGTTTAACATGCAATATCGGTAAGTTAGGTTCACCTAAATGGTTGGTCCCCTATTTAGATGGTTATCACCATGCAACTTGGTCTGTATACAGGTGTACTTTAATTGACCCTTACCCTTAATATCGAATTAGCTATCCCCGAACAAGTTCAAGCTATTAGATGAGGGTTGATAGCCTCAAGTCTCCATTATTAATCCATTTTTCCTATTCAATACCTCCTTGGTCAAGTAAGTAAGAATAAGGCAAGTCCTAATGTTTGCAACCGCCAAGAATCAATCAAAACGAAGGGAAAACAATACATGTATTAAAACCCCGCTTAAGAATCACTAAGTATTTTACCTATGTGTGCTAATTCATCTTGGTTCCCACAACCCTAGTTATGGGTTTAGCTACTCATGTTCATATAATCACAATCACAAATTATTGAATAAATCATAATTGCAACTTACAAATTATCGTAGAAGAAAAACTAAGTAGATTGAATAAAACTCCAAAATTGATGAATAAATTCCAATGTTGCTTGTGATCCTCAAATTCAAGAACAAAATTGTAAACCTTGTTTCTTGACTCAAGAATAATTGTTCAACACCAAAATCCTACTTGAAAACTAATAATAATCATCTTCTTTGAATTAATTCTCAAAAATAAACCTAAACTATGTATTTAAAGTTCCAAGAAAACCTTTTCCTAACTAAAACTAGAAACCAGGTCGACAGTGGCAACGGGCTTGGTGAAGAATCGTTGGGACCTCTGACGAGTCGTGCCTTGCTAAATATAGTCATCCTCAGCATCGTATCCGATTGTGGCAACGGGTCACCTAACGACTCATCATGCCTGGGCACGAGTCGTTAGGTCCCTCGTGGTCTGACTCCTTCAAAATTCCATTTCACCTTATGGTTGGTTCCAATGATCTGCCAATGAGTTGTTTCAGCACGTAATGACTCGTTATGTCTGTCGTCAACTACACTGGCTACTTTGGCCATATTTTCTCTCCCAGTCTTCACGACTGACCTCACGACTCATTACCAAGTGTAAGGAGTCGTTGCTCAACTCATCAGGTACACTGTGTCAGCATCTTCAAACTTCATCTTTTGCCCGCGGCTTCAACAACGAGTCATGCCTCCTGCCAACGACTCATAAAATGCCTGGTAGTCCCCCTTTCAATTATTTTCAGCATAAATTCGCTCAGTTCACTTCTGAACCTGTTTTCCTACAACATTAAGCACAAAACACATCATACCTATATAAACATACCCAGAATGTGCACAATTTCTTGGTTTTAAGTGTCAAAAGTGTCGTAAAATCACGCACATTAGTGATCACCACCAACGACTTGTTATGTGACCCGTTGGATCCCGACACACAATTTTCCAAACATTTTCTTAGGGGCATTTTTGTAACTTCTCGTTATTTTAATCCATAAACTACATCATTTTGAGTATGTTTAGAGGAGAATTAAAGGGGGTTGATCGACTTATTCTTCTCTCAATCCTCAAACTCAGTACGTAGAAGTTCTGAGTAGATCTCTCAGAGCAAGAGCTAGGGAATTTACCTTTCTCCTCAGATTCTCAAGGACTTTCTTAATGATTCTTATTCAGTTATGTGGGGTTTCAACAAGGAAATTTATTTTACCCTTGTGTCCCAATTTTTTTACAAGAGATCTCCTTAGTTCTAGCCCTGTAGAATTTTGAAACTAGAGTTTTCCTTCAGATAGCTTATGAATTCCTTTATTGTGATAATTCTTGAGTTTT
>JACEIK010003856.1:52349-66613 GCA_018107945.1 Datura stramonium
TAATGGTAGACTTATATGTTTGTTGCCAGGCCTAGACTTCAGAAGCTCGTAAGAGTTATTGTCCTAAATCAGTTGGTTAAACAGTATGGGCGCAGTTAGGTGGTCTAACGACTAGTTGTCACCTGTATTGGTAGGAAAGCATCCCTAGAGGTCATTGACGTTATCGCATGTTCCAAAACCAGAAATAGAGACAGAATAGGTATATTCTAGAGTTAGCGACACCAGGGTCTCCAGTGTATTGAGTGATCGCCCGCCATCCCTTTAGCCTTATCAGTGATTGTTAGTCTTAGTCAACCTAACAGTTATCATGTAGGATGCCAGCAAGCCTTAGCAGGGGACCGGTAGGTTGGCTACAGTACCAGTAGAGTTGTAGACACCTGATTAGGGGTATATAGATTGAGATGTGCTAGCCAGGACTTATGGGGGTCTGAATAAGTTATTCCGTGCTGCTTGTACCTCCTGGATTATGGGGGCTAGGTGGGGTTCTTGTATGAATTCTTTTCTGCTAGTTGTAGTGTATAAATGTGTAAGTATGTAGTCTTAGCTTATGTACATGTAGTGTCAGTTAGATGCAGATTACAAATCAACAGACGTACAGGTTAATCTTTTGGCTCTTCTTTTTATTTACTTCTAGTCCTATTCAGCTTATCTATTTCCTTACATATTCGGTACATATTGTACTGACGTCCTTCCCGGG
Organism: Datura stramonium; assembly: GCA_018107945.1. Taxonomy (NCBI): domain Eukaryota; kingdom Viridiplantae; phylum Streptophyta; class Magnoliopsida; order Solanales; family Solanaceae; genus Datura; species Datura stramonium. Next base: position 53,047 of record JACEIK010003856.1, read on the forward strand.
GCACTGCATTACTTGCCTGCAGGTACAGATAGACGAGGAGCAGGTCTCTCGTAGTTCCTGTCAGCCATACAGAACCGTTAGCTCCCTTATTTTGGGGCTTGTGCTATAGAGGTTTATCCCTTTTGTTTGTACATATGGGTAGGTCGGGGCCCTGTCCCGACCATCTTATTACTCCTAGAGGCTTGTGCATTGTGTTACTTCCCTGTGGTTAGATGATATCGACCGGTGGGGCCCATATGTGCTTTAGATGATGTGTGTTGGCCGTGTAGGGCCCTGTTTAGCTATTGATTGGCGGCCTTGTTGGTCCGTATAGAACTCCCTATGATTTTTTTTGTCTTTGGTTAGCTGTTTATTTTCACAGGGGCTATAGGCCTTGTCATCCGGGGGTTGTATTTACAGCCGCTATATAGCCCGTTATTTTCTTAATTCCAGAGTTAGAGTCAGTCCTGCACCAGAGGTGCTTAGGCTCAGTCAGCTTAGCAGTTCAGGTCTTAGTTGGGCACCAGGTGTCAGTCATGCCTCCCAAGGTGGGGCGTGACACCCACAAAGGTAATGCCTCCATATTTTTAAAGCAAACACCACTGCTGCCAATTCAAGATCATTAGTCGGATAATTCTTCTCATGAACTTTGATCTATCTGGAGGCATAAGCTATCACCTTATCTCGCTGCATCAAAACACAACCGAGGCTAATTCTGGAAGCATCACAATAGACTATGAACAGATCTGTTTCTTATGGTAAGGTCAAAACTAGAGCTATAATGAGTCGAGTCTTAAACTCCTGGAAGCTCTTCTCACATGCATCTGACCACTAAAACTTCACCTTTTTCTAAGTTAGCTTAGTGAGAGGAGATGCAATAGAAGAAAATCCTTCTACAAACCGTCGACAAATCTGTAAGAAGAAGGAAAAAGAATCCCAATTGACAAAATTAGTTCAAAAGCATTTGTAGAAAGACACAAACGCCAATCATTCCATGATAAATTTGAAGTAAAAAGAGAAAGAAATGAAGAGCCTTTAAAAGCATACATTTGGCTAGACCTAGGCTGATATCTGTCAGGGAAGTGGGTCTTGGCCAGTCTTTCACCACTGCTATCTTTTGAGGATCTACCTGGATATCCTCACCTGAAACCACATGACCCAGGAAGGCCACAGACTTCAGCGAAAATTCACATTTGTTGAATTTTGCAAACAACTAGCGGTCTTTGAGAGTCTGCAATACTATCCTCAAATGTTTGGCAAGATCCACTTCATTTTTGGAGTATACAAAGATATCATCTATGAACACAATGGAAAACATGTCCATATACTATTTGAATACCCTGTTTATCAGGTCCACAAAAGCTGTAGGGGCATTAGTTAGTTTGAAGGACATAACCACAAATTCATAGTGACTATACCGAGTTTTGAAGGTTATTTTCGGTATGTCACATTCTCCGACCCTAAGCTGATGATATTTCGACTTGAGATCTACCTTGTAAAAAAAACTGAAAGTGACCATACCGAGTTCTGAAGGCTATTTTCGGTATGTCATATTTCCTGACCCTAAGCTGATGATATGTCGACTTGAGATCTACCTTGGAAAAATAACTGGCTCCCTAAAGCTGATCGAATAAGTCGTCAATATTTTGTAGGGGATACCTGTTCTTAATTGTAACTTTGTTCAGTTGACGGTAGTTGATACACATTCGGAGAGTACCGTCTTTCTTCTGCATGAACGACACTGGAACACCCCATGGAGAGATGTTGGGCCTGATGAAACCTTTATCTAGAAGGTCTTTCAGCTGTTCCTTCAACTCCTTAAGCTCAGCTGGAGCTATTTTTAAGGAGGAATAGGGATGGGCTAAGTGTCTGGAAGAAGGTCTACGTCGGAGTCTATATCCCGCTTAGGAGGGACTCCGGGAAGATCTTCCGAAAATATGTCACGGAATTCGCTGACAACTAGAACTGACTGAATCATTGGGATCTCGGAGCTAGAATCTTTGACACGAACTAGGTGATAGTGCACCCTTTCGAAATGATCTTCCTTGCATTAAGGTAGCAAATAAAAGACCCTTAGTTTCTGAAATAATACCCATCTATTCTAAGACTGGCTCATTGGGAAACTGAAACTTGACGACTCTAGTTCTGCAGTCGACTGAGGCATAACTGGAATACAACCATTCCATGCCAAGAATGAGGTCAAAATCGACCATGTCTAGCTCTACTAGATCAACTGGAATTACTTTACTCAACACTGAGACTGGGCAGTTTCTATATACCCGGCTGACTCTAACTGATTCACCAACTTGGGTAGAGACTAAGAATGGTTATGAGATGACTTCCGAATTGATTTAAAACTGAACAGCTAGATAAGGAGTCACAAAGGATAGTGTGGCTCCTGGATATAGTAGGGCATATAATCTAGATGGAAAAGGCATAACATGCCCGTGACCATGTCAGGTGAGCTCTCCTGATCCTCACGAGAGAATAAAGCATAAAAATGATTTTGGCACTGATCGTCATTTGTACTTGAAGTATTACCCTATTGAACTGGACGGCCTGCTGGGGCTGCTGAAGTGGTATACTGAGTTTTCGCCCATCCTGCTGATGGACACTTCTTTATCATGTCACCCAACTGCCCACATTTGAAGAAACCCTCTTGGCCCATGCGACATTCACCTGGATGGTCCTTGCCACACTTAGGACAAGAAAGGTAATGGTTGCTGGCATTGTAACTCTGGTACTGAGAGCCAGATGCTCCACCTTTTCAATCATTACGTGACCAAAAAGAAGGGGCGCTAGCTGATGTGGATATTGGAGTTCTCTGTTGCTATTGTTGTGGGCGACTACTGCCGCCGGACCACTGTTGGCCACAATCAGACTAGCCTATTCTAGCCTGCTTATTCTCCTGCTCAGTATCCTTCAACTTCTTTACCTCAATCTGTTGCATGAATGATGAGACTATAGAGGTCGATATCCTTGATGAGCATTACAGTTATGCACTCCTTAAGTACTAAATCGGACACTGCATTGACAAATTTGAGCATGCGAGCTCTGGGCTCAGCAACCACCTATGGAGCATACCTCGACAACTAATTGATCTCCAATGCATATTCCTCCACTGTCCTATTACCCAGTCTCAAATTAATAAATTCAGTGACCTTGGCCTCCCTCAATTCCCAAGGAAAAATCTGTCTAGAAATGCCCTAGCGAATTCATCCCACTCTACTGATCCTGCTTCTGTTGGCCTCCCTTCCTTCCACTGATTTTACCAAATATGGGCCACCCCTTTCAACTGGTAGGTAGCTAGATCAACACTCTCCATGAAACTAACACCCATAATTGGAGTGATCTTCTACACCTTATCCACAAACTCCTGTGGGTTCTCTCCTGCCTTAGACCCATGAAAAGATGGATGGTTCATTCGGGTGAAGTCCTGAACCGTCGCAGCTACCGCAGACCCATTTGCATTCACTGGAACCACTTGCTGGTTCACTTGGTTGGTCACAGTCTGCGCCAATAGCTAGATCGTCGCTCGAAATTCTGTCGAGGACACTTGATCGTCCTGAGGAGCTGCTGGAGCTGGTGGGGCAAGTCGGTTGGCATTGCCAGCCTTTCTTCCATTTTCTCATTTTGGAAGCATATTTTCATGGAAAGGAATACAGCATGAGTTAGGAGGAAATTTCTAGGATTAAAATTCAATGCACGATAAGGATTATGAGCAAAAGAGAGTTTTCCTAATAACGTCTTGTAGCCTCCCCATCATAAGTGTGGCGCGCTTCACACTCATGAAAGGGACTCTACTTGATGTAGCTTTCAGACATCCTAGGATAATCTAAACCTAGTGCTCTGATACCATGTTTGTCACGACCCGAGTCTGCACCCTGGATGGGACACAGTAGTTGGTGCCACAAGTGATCCAAAGCTAACCCATGGTCTATCATTACACTGGTAAGATTAAGTAAACATAAGTGGAAGTTGTGCAAAATAAATATCCAAATAAAACTATTTTGGAAATAGTAACAAAACTATAAATAATGGCTAAACATTAGTGTTAAAAAGCCAACTACTAACTGATGAGTTGTTGGGACAAGTCCCCAGCTAACTCTAAAATCTGACTAAGTACTGAACTAACTAAAAAGAAAACATCATCCTCGAAAGATGAGGACTCACCAATAGGACTACTGCTGGCATTCTCAGAAGAAACTACTGACGATGTTTAGACTGTGACCTTGCAGCTGTATCATAATATGATACAGCATAGAAAGTATGCGTCGGTACTTTGAATGTACTGAGTAAGTGAGATATACAATAAGCATGAAAAAATAAGAACTGAACTAAAATAATTACCAACTGATAAAAGATGAGCTATAACTGATGCGGTCATTAATGACCCTGACTGATGGTCATAAACATGTCTTGGAACTGATTGACTTAACTGAGCTAAACTGAAATTGTACTGACAAGTAGGGGAGTCTATAACCTACATATAACCACGTGATCTAGATGTGGAGTCCAATGTATAGACACCATTATAGAAAGCCCACTATACCTTGCTAGGGTATAGGTTCTTAGCTGGATGATCATAAGTCTAGGGCTCGTTTTGGCTAATGACTTGTGGTGGCAATGTAGTTCTGGGAACCTAGGTGCGATTGAACCCCAGTAAGCTCGGTGCTAAGTACTATTCCCACTGGATTGTCCTAACTTGACTACTAAGCTGATAGCTCGAAGTTGGGGTCCTGGACTAAGTTAGGAATACTTATCTGGAAATAACCTGAGAGTCTGTCAGATTGGATAACTGAAAACTGGTGTTCTAAGACTGGTTAGATCTACTTATTTGGAATCATCGTAATAGTCTAGAGAACTAATTGATAACTGAAATTAAGGAGTATTACTGAACTGAGCTCCTCAAGATCTGACCATTATCAAACTGATCAGTTGACTTACTAAAAGATACTGAAAATGCTAATTTCTGATTGAGACTGGACTAGCAAGCAAACTGACTGTGAACTCACATGATGGAAACAACATGAAACTTTAAGAATTAACCGAGTCAAGCAACAATAGTGTCTAGTCAACTATGCAAGACCCATTTTTACTGCATTTATAGAACTAGGGCTATAACACATTTCATGAAGAGAGTAACAACATGTTTAATGAATAGTGAAAACATAGGAAGAATTCATAAGAACTACAATCCACACGAAATTTAGAGTTTTAACTAAAAATTAACCATATATCTGATCTTCAGGGCTAGAACTGATAAGGAAATTACAGAAGGATTTTTGGGGCATAAGGGAAGAGCAGTTCCCTTGTTGAATTCCCACATACCTGGTGAAGAATCCTTAAGAAGAAATTTGGAGAATTTTGAAGAACACTGTAAGCCTTAGCTTAGCCCTGCACTAATTGTCTGGAACTTCTACACTATGAAAAATTGAGAGTTAAGAGAAAATGAGAGGTATTAAGTTGATCACCCCTTTAGTTCTCTCCAAAACGTGCCCAAAACGATGTCTTTTAGGAATTAAAAAGGTAAAAAGTTACAAAAATACCCTTGAGATAAAAGTCTGAAAACTGCTTGACGGGGACCAACGGGTCACACAACGAGTCGTTGGTTGACACCATAACTCATTGGGACCCGTCATTGGTCTTGGGCCTAAAAGTCTGGGTTCACTAGAACTGTACAATGGGAGGGGAAAATCACTAATTGGATGAACCAATGGGTCGTTGGTTCCTCTCGTGGCCACTGGAGGAGGAACAAAAAATGGAATCACTATCAACGGACGACCCAATGACTCGTTTGTTGAACCAAGGGGTCATTTCAACTGCTCTTTGTCTCCATTGTTCTATCCTGAAGGATTCCTAGATCTGGAAACGGGTGGAAATAATGACTCATTAGAGGTAACAATGAGTCATTGGTTCCACTCATTGCTTCTGGAGATGTTTGGCAGATTTCTGTACTAAGCAGCAATGACTCAATAGAGCGACTCGTTACTCTTTGTAACAGTTCATTGCATGACTTTTTGGTTCTTGAATGAAAAAATTACAGATCAAACAACGAATCATACAATGGTGCCTTGGTGCTGAAAATGACTCGTTATCTGAAGTCGTCATAAGACAAAAATATTTTTGGTTCTTTCTGGTTTTTCATGCAAAGTCTGAGTTTGGTCTAAGAATGTTTGGGATGTTAGAGATAAGTACGAACTTCATTCAACCAATCATATTTAATTTGACATTGTGATATTTGATTGATCGGAATATATCACCTATACACGTGGCATATTTTCATTAGCCATTGATTTGACTAGGCATGCTGTGTCATTTTGACATGTGGCATGATCCTATTGGCTCCTTTATTTGATTTGTCATAACATGTCATTTGACACGTGGCACCAATTTGGGCCTTTAGGAAGATCACATCTTGGGCTCAGTAAAGTGGGCTCATCATTTGTAGCCCAAATCAATGGACTAGCCAATGAAATCGGATCATTAATTAAATTCATATTTATTAAGGCATAAGTAATTAATTCAATTATATTATTCCACAATATGTATTTATACTATTTAATATAATCCAAACTTCTTATCGAATTTACCTTCAACAAATTTTAAATGATTACAAATACCTACATAACTAATACTTGCATAGCTAATACCTACATAACTAATATATGAATAACTAAAACCTGCATAAAATAATACATAGAATCCCTAGTAATTAATTTATGTATTACTAATTCCTATATAACTCTAACCCATAACCAAACGGTCCTTTAGTGTAAATATTGTGTGCCATTAGTTCTAGAATATTATGCAAATAAATGTGAAAAATTTATATTAAGTGTAAGAATACTTCTCTTGTATATAAATACCGATGTATTCTTATGTATTTGAATCAATAAATTAAGATATTCTTTCTTTAATTTTTCTCGTATTTTCTCTATCCTCAACAATGAAAATGTTGTGGTTTTCTTATGGAAGGATCTCTACACCTTTTTCTAAAGGAAAGTGGTATGACTATGAACCTGCTTAATACTTTGTGCCATTTGTTTTGTCGCTGGACTATTTGCTGGCTAGTGGCTATACACAGAAGCGTAGGGTGCATCAATAGGCTTAGCTTCCAAACTTCTCAGGAGATTGAACGATGAATAACTTTATGATATTTAGAGTTTATAATTCTATATTTTTTGTTAGGTAGCTTGTGATTCTATTTTCAATTATGCAAGCCAAATGTCCAAATGTTATGATACTAATTTCTGGGTTGCATAGAAATTTTTTCGGGAAGTTTGTTGATGAAAGAATATAATAAAAAGGATATATTGACTTTTTAAGGTAAGACAAACTATTATCCTTTCTATTCTAATTTACGTGAAGATATTTGACCAGGCACAAAATTTAAGAGAAGAAGAAAGACCTTTGAAATTTATGATCTAAATAGTCATAAAAATTTTGTGGCTATAAATCATCTCATGAAGGCTGTAAAATAAGAAGTTTGAAGTCAAATTGTTACAAATATAAAAAGATGTCATTCTTATTCTTTTTGTGATTGACTAAAAAGGAAAGAGTATTACATAAATTGGGACATATGGAGTAGATGATTTTGTTTCATTTGCTAAGTCTTGGGGGACAGAGTTATTTGATACTTGTGCTGGTGGGAGATAGCAGGTACGTACCCAAATAAAATAGCCAACGTGCACAAGTTGGCTGGACACCACCTTCATTTAAAAAAATAAAAAATATAAAATAAAAAGGGAAAAAATATAGAGAGAGAACATAAACTACTTGAGTTTTTTTTATTGTGTAGTGTTTGTTTGTGTTTTGAGAATGGTTTAATCTAGGGGTGTTCATGGTTTTATTTGGATTGGTTTCTGATCAAAATCAAAACCAAATCAATTTAGTTGGTTTTTAAATTTCTAAAATCAAATCAAATAAAATAAAATAAAAATCATTGGTTTGGTTCTTATTGGTTTGGTTTGGATTTTCCGTTTATAACTAGCTAATAGTAAATTGATATTAATAATAGCGCTGAAGATGCTAGTGCTGATGATCTCTGGTACGTCTGCTGCCGGTGCCCACCACCGGACCTCTGCTGAGAAAATCTGTGGTCCTTGGTCCTGGCCCTCTTGGCCTCCCTTTCCCTCAAGTGTGTCGCCTCCATCTGCGTGGCATACAAAACTATGCGAGGGAAGTCCATGTCACGGTGGAGCATAGCTATCCTGCAATCCTTGTCCAAATATCTTGCTACACCATACACATATCTGCTCACCCGCGCCCACTGGTCAGCCACTAACTCCGGGGCATACTTAGATAGGCGGGTGAACTCAAGGGCGTACTCCTGAACAGTCATCCTTCCTTTCTTCAAATTCACAAATTCAGCTACTTTCAACTTCCTCATCTCTCGAGGGAAGAACCAATCGAGGAATGCAACCTGAAACTCCTCCCATGTGATCAGACCTGCTCCTGTGACCCTGTTGTCCTTCCACTGGCGAAACCAAATATGCGCAACCCCCTTCAACTGGTAGGAGGCCAACTCTGTGCACTCAACACTACTCACACCCATAACCTGGGTGATCTTAACAATCTCATCAATGAAGTCTTGCGGGTCCTCATCTACCTTGGACCCCAAGAACTCCGACGGGTTCATCCTCAAGAAGTCTCAAGCTCTGGCCACCATCGTATTTCCATTTTGAGGAACATGCGCAGTGGCCTACTGATTGACCTGAGCGGTCAAGGCCTGCACCAGCATCTAAATGGACGCTTGGAACTCAGCATGAGCGGCTGGCTCCGATGCTTGAGGCTCGTAACTGGTGGGGATGGCTGGTGCTCATGACCGTTTCCCTCATCGTGGCCTTCACCACCTCCATTCCTCCTTCCATTCATCCTTCTAGGAGCCATAATTTTGCAATCACAAATAGCACGAATTAGAAGGATAGAAAGGCTTTTCACCACACGACATAGATCATGAAAGAAGGGAACGTTTCCTAAAACATCTAGTAGCCTCTTCATCATGAGTGTGGTGCGCTTCACGCCCATGAAAAATACTCTACCTAACGCGACTTTTAGACTCCCTAGGACACATCAAACCTATTGCTCTAATACCAGTTTGTCACGACCTGAACGGAGGCCCAGATCGTAGACACGGGACAAGGGACCTCGAGAGACCCCAAGTCGACCCATGGAATAAGAATTCAACTAACTCATTCAATAAACATGAAGAAAACATAATTGTAAACTCGCTAAAGTCTCATACAATAACACATCAAAGCAATATCCAAAGCTATACATACATAAGTCCGGAAGCCTCTAGTCTAGATGAGTTGATGGGAAAAGACCCCAACTAACTCCAGAAAATATGAAACTGAAGTACGACATGAAACTGAAAGTCTAGTCCTCTAAAGATGAGGACTCACCACTCACGCAGGTGCTAACTCTGATAAGCGATTACGAACTGGGCTAAACATGGGAAATAGATCTTGCATCATGAAATGATGTAGCATAACAAGTATGCGGTCTGTACGTGGAATGTACCGAGTATGCAAGGTAAGTAAAACCTCTTAAGTAAAATAAATCATTTGAAACATTTCATAACATATCATAAGATTTTAAGTATAAGTAGAAGGCTACATGCATTCATTTTTAAATCGTACTCTTATCATAACACGACCATGCATAGCTTTAGAACATCAACACTAGCTCGAATGACTCAAAGTTGAAACATACATTTATATCAAAAGATTAACAATGAGTCAAGACTTGCTTTTTGAACATGAATGCATAAGATAATTATCATGAGTGATGAATATGCAGTATGAATGATTTAGATAGTGGGAGACTCGTCACGTAACCGGCATACCATGATAGAGCTTAGTGGTCCCAAATGTCACACTCAAGTGGGTAGAGCTATCCATAACCTTACCAGGGCGATGGACGATACCATGATATCGATATCAAGCTGAAGGGCCAATCGGCCCGGGGATATCTCATAAGGGAGGTCCCAATAATATAATAGTATCAACTTACATTGGCGCGTAGTTCTGGGGCATAGGGTAATTAACCCTTAACCCGCTCGGTGCTAGACTCTTCTCCCAAAACATGCAATTCTCTACATCGTATATAACTAATCTCAACATCGTCTATTGACAAAGCTTAACATGAAATCATGCATAACTCAACATCGTACGAAATGAAGCTCAATATTGTCTATTGACAAAGCTCATAATAAAATCATGCATAGACTAGACATCCTATGGATATGAAGCTCAACATTGTCTATTGACAAAGCTCAATAATGACCTACATCTCAATTATGAATTCATGCATATGAGAAGCTTTATTTCGAAACATACCACAAGCTCAATCATAGGTGGGAGCATACACTCCAAATCATTTTGTAAGATACACGTAGAAATATTTACTCAACATACCACAAACTAGAATTTATAATAAAAATTGGGAAATTTCACTTTAAATAATGTAGTAAGCTTATGTCGGGAAAATCATCACTTTAAATCAACATGTGGGCATCACCCAAAGCTTTATCATACTTGGATCTAATCAATTCACTTTGAAAACAACAACATAGATCATGGGTAGTTTTAAAAACATGTTTTTCATCATCAACATCATCATCATCACACATTTGTCTTGAATCACTTCTTTTATGAACTCATCATCCATAGGCGTTTTAGATTAAAAATTTGGACAACAATTTTTATAAGGAAAAACAATTTAGAACACACCCAAACTTCATAATTCATCAATATAAACACAATCTAATCATACCCATGCATTAAGATTGAAGAATCATGCAATTGGGTAAAACCCCATACTTGATCATAGACAATTTATCACATTTTCATAGGAATTGGGCATGGGTGTGGAAGAAGACACCCACTCATAGCCTTACATACCTGGGAATGGTGAATTCTAACACCCTCTAATTGCCCAGCTGAGATTCCAATTGAAAACCTTGACCTTACACCTTGAACCTCCTCTTCAAACCTTCAAACTTGCATGCATGAGAATAATGGCATAGGATAGGTTTTCTCCTGCTAAAAACCCACTAAAAGGAGCCTTAAATGATGTAGTATATGTCTTAGAAACTTAGGAATTACGAAAAAACCCTTTCTAAAATTGCTGAAAAATGACTGTCAGGGGGGTCCTAACGGATGACCTGATAACTCATTACTAGGGCCAACGATCCGTTAGGTTGCTCGTCAAGTACACTGGATAACTGGTCTGCTGAGGCTCATAACGAATGACTTAACGACTCGTCCCCTGTGACCACGATTCGTGGTCTTCTCCCGTCAAATACACTGCCTTAACATCAATGAAAATCCACTTTTCTTGACCATGACTCACCTCACGAGTCGTTGGGATTGTTCACGACTCATGGGGTCCTATCTGTTAGGTACACTGGTTACTTCTTGCAATTTTATTCCAACCTCAAATCGTTCTCTCCCTCGTGAGGACCTTGATTCTTCACTTATTCTAGGCCTGCCCATGAGTCACTTGACGACTCGTGGGGTCTTCTCTCGAGTCATCCCACGACCCATCCTGTGCCTGCAACATAAATTTCATAATTTTTCCGTTTCAACTCCCTGGTCCGATCTTTGAGCTTCCGGGGTATAAAAAGATTAATTAAGAATCAGTTCCTATGATAATAATTCATTTACATATACCAAAAGAAAAACACAACCAGTAGATTTTTTTTCAAAGAAACAAAGATGAATCATATTTACTCTGTTCAAAATAGAAGTGAAGCAAAGCAGATCTAAACTTGTCAAAGAAAGCTTTGGGAGCTTGTTTTAATCCATACAAAGACCGCTTCAACTTGAAAACATCTGATGTACGTGATAAAAACAAATCAGGTAGAGTCTTATATAAATGTCTTCTTTGAGATCACCATAGAGAAAAGAATTTTTGACATTCATTTGATGAAGAGGCCAATTTTGTGATGCAGCAATAACAATAATAGTTTTCACAACAACCATTTTTGCTACCGATGCTAAAGTCTCCTAATATTCTGTACCATGCTTTCGTTTGTTACCAAGGACCACCAATTGAGCTTTGTACTGATCAAATGTTCCATCAGAATGAAGTTTAATTGAATAAAGCTTCTTATATCCAATTAGATGAACATTTGAAGGATAAGGAGCAATATCCCATGTGTTATTTTCATTAAAAGACAAAAGTTCTTCCATCGTTGCTTTCTGCCAACATTCAAGCTTGAAGGCTTGTGATAAACCTGTTAGAATAGAGATGGTGATAAAGGAGAAGAAAAACCATAATAGTTAGGAGTACAAGATACTCTGATAGATTGCCGAAGAGGGTCAAGGGGAGTAGTCCTTGAAGAAATCTCAGATTCTGGTTAAGTAGCAGTTTCAGGTGCTGAATCAATTTCAAGATGGGATAAGGTTGGTCAACATCGTTCATGCACAAATATAGGTTTCGACCGCTTAAAAGAAGATGAAAATTCTTCAAAAGTAGAAAGAATAGGAGAAATAAAAGATGACTCAACATGAGTTGGAAAGAAATACTAATTTTGAAAGAGAACAACATTTCTAGAAACACAAAATTTCTACAGTTTAGATCATAGAAAATAAAACTTTTAAATAAAGTATTATAACCTATAAAAGCATATTTAGTTGATTGAAAAGAATGTTCACTGTGTTGAGAAGGAGGCAGATGCACAGAAAAACACAATCAAATATTTAAAAATTATGATAGCAGAGATTTTGGTGATAAAGATGATAATATGGAAAGTGAAGATTTAACACTTTAGATGGAAGCCTATTAATTAAATATACAGTAGTAGACAAAGCTTAAACCCAGTATTTGGATGTAACAGAGGACTCAATCAATAAAAGATGAGCCACATCTAAAAAATGATGATTTTTACGCTCAACAACCCTATTTTATTGTGGTGTATATGGGCAAGAGCATTGCGAGACGATTCTTTTCTCAAGAAAGAAATTATTGGATTCATGATGCATATATTCTTTATTAGAATTAGATCTTAATATTTTGATGCAGGTAGAAAATTAAGTCTCAATGTAAGCCAAAAATGTCTTGAATATGAAAACTACCTCAAATTTAGAATGGAGAAAATACATCCATGTAAACCGACTATAATCATCTTTGATTATCACAAAATACTTGAAACGAGCATGAAAAATAATTAGTGAAATGTGCCAAACATCAGTATGAATGACATCAAAATAATTTGTAGCATGATTATCAAGATTTGGAAAAGAATGAGTTTTACTTTTGTCTACTTTACAAGTAGAACAATTAAAAAAAGCAATTGAAAATTGATTTTTGTTTTTCAATAAATCAAAATTTCATAAATGAGTTACTACAACAAAACTAGGATGTCCTAGATGTTTACGACAAACCTCTGTTTTACTTTCTGTAAAACTACAAGCAAAAGATAGAATATAAGGAATGGACAAGTATATAGGATATAATTTTCCAACTTTATGCCCTTTCATGATTATCATTTCCGATTTTTGATCTTGCAAAAACAATTATTATGAGAAAAATTCACATCACAATTATTATCTACCAATTGGCTAATTGAAATAAGACT
>JACEIK010003857.1:22346-45362 GCA_018107945.1 Datura stramonium
CTTTCGAACCCTGAGTTGATGGTATCCAAACCTGAGATCTATCTTCGTAAAGAAGTTAGCACCCTGAAGCTGTTCAAAAAAGTTATCAATTCTGGGGAGAGGATACCTTTTCTTGATGGTGACCTTTTTCAATTGCTAATAATCAATACACATACGAAGAGAACCATCTTTCTTTCAGACAAAGAGAATTGGTGCATCTTATGGGGATTTTCTCGGTCTGATAAAACCCTTGTCTAAAAGATCTTTCAACTGCTCCTTCAACTCCTTTAGCTCGGCTAGAGCCATTCTATAAGGAGGAATAGATATAGATTGCATGTCGGGAAGAAGGTCAATATCAAAATCTATCTCCTGCTCGAGAGGAATTCTCCGTAGATACCTGGGAAGACTTTTGGATACTCACATACTACTGGAATGGACTGGATTGTCGGGGTCTCAGACGTAACATCCTTAACCCTAACTAGATGGATACGCAACCCTTGGAGATCATCTTTCTGTCCTTAAGGTAGGAAATGAAATGACTTACAGGTACAACTGAACTACCTTTCCACTCTAAGACTGGCTCACCCAGAAATCTGAACTCTACTTCTCGGGTTCTACAATTGACTGAGGCATAGTATGTAAACAATCAATCCATGCTAAGGATAACATAAAAATCAATCATGGAAAACTATACTAAATCTGCTGAGGAGACTCTCTGAAGGACTGTGACCGGGCAATTTCTATACACCCGTTTAGCTATAATTGAATCACCAACTAGAGTAGAGACTGAGAAGGGTTCTGATAGGATATCAGGACTAACTCTGAAACTACTAGCAAAATAGCGCATCACAAAAGACAAGGTATCCCCTGGATCTAACAATGCATATACATCAAGATGGAATACTCGTAACATACCAGTGACTACATCCAGGATGACCTCCAGCTCCTAACGGGATGCTAGGGCATAGAATCTGTTTCGGCACTGTCCGCCACCTGTACTAGTATATGCTCCCTGCTGGGCTAGGCGTGCTGGAGGAGCTGCTGAACTGGAAGATGGGCCTCAGCCCTTATCATGACCCTATCTGGATTTTAAACAATCTCTAAGCATGTGTCCGGGATTCTCACACCCGAAGCAAGTACCTGTACCCCCCAAACTCTGGCCTGTGTGTCTCCGGCCAGATCTGGTACACTCTGGAGGGCTAGTCTCTGTGGGTCTGCTACTCTGACCTCTCGAGCCTAATTCTCATCCCCTCTGATCGCGCCTTGACCTGGATGACACACTCATAGCCAAAGGCGCTGGGGAGGAAGATCTCTGGTGGGACTACTGACGGTGCCCACTAGGCCTCTGCTGGGAGAATCTGATGCTATCAGTCCTGGCCCTCTTGGCTTCCCTCTCTCACTCACTCATTTATACCCCTCCATCTGTTGGGTGTATAGGACTATCTGAGCAAAGTCAATATCTTGAAGAAGCATCGCTGTCCAGCAATCCCTAAATAAGGAGTTTGCTATCCCGTGTACAAACCTACTCAGAAGAGCCCTCTGATCTGCCACCATTTCAGGTGAATACCTAGACAAACGTGTGAACTCCAATGCATACTCCTGAACCATCACCTTTTCCTGCTTTAGATTCATAAAATCGGCCACTTTCAGCTCCCTCATTTCACGAGGGAAGAACCGATCTAGAAAAGCGACATGAAACTCATCCCAACTGATAGGGGAACTGATCTAGAAAAGCAACATGAAACTCATCCCAACTAATAGGGCCTACTCCGACTGCCCTACTATCCTTCCATTGCTTAAACCAGATATGCGCGACCCCCTTCAACTGATACGAGACCAATTTGGCGCACTCCTTCCCAGTCAACCCCATAATCTGGGTGATCTTTGAAATCTCCTCAATGAAATCATATGTATCCTCGTCCACCTTCAACCCAAGAAACTCAGGAGGGTTCATCCTCAGAAAGTCTCTAACTCTCGCTGCCGCCGTATTCCAGTTTTAAGGGACATGCGTTACTGCCTGCTGATTGACCTGGGTGGTCAGGTTCTGGGCTAACATCTGAATGGCTGCCCTAAACTACGTGTGGGCAATCGGCTCGAGTATGTGCTCCTCATGGACTGGTGGGGCCTGCTGGTGCCCGTCTCTATTGCCACCTCGTGGCCATTGTGTTTTTCATTTCTCCTTCCGTTAACTCTGCGGGGAGGCATGATTTTGCAAACGCATATAGCATGAGTTAGAAGGATAGAGAGACATTTCACCACATGACACAAATCATGAAAGAAGGGAACATTTCCTAAACGTCTCGTAGCCTCTTCGTCATAAGTGTGGCGTTCTTCACACCCATGAAAGAGACTCTACTTAACACGGCTTCCAGACACCCTGGGACACTTCAAAACCTAATGCTCTGATACCAAGTTTGTCACGACCCGAACATAGGCTCCAATTGAGACACGGGACAAGAAACCCTGAGAGGCTCCAAGTTGACCCATGGAATGAACATACATCTAACTCAATCATAAATAAGAGGAAGATTATCATAAATAATTGTTACGCCTTGTAACATGTTAGCGGCTAGTGTGCATATGCATGGGCTTATAATGAGTAGAGAAGGAGTTTGACGCGTACGGGGAAAAGCCTCAAAAGTAGGATTCGGCAAGGCCAGGCCGCGAGGGGCCAGCATGACGCGCTATCCCTCATGTGCATTGGGAGGCACGGCGCGCAAGGTACATCAGCGCCCTGGGAGGTGCGGGGCGCCGGACTTTTGGCTCGTTGTCCAGCGCGGGGCACCACCCAGGCCACTGCCCTATGCCTATATATATGTTTCCTTGTTAATTCAAATCATTTTCCAAGAATACCTCGACCAAGTATAGAGAGGGTACATAAACTCCAACCAATTTTCATCAAATTACGCTATCAAACGATGTCCAAACGCAAATTAACTTTAGGTAACAAGTCCTAGGCCTATGGGAAGCATTTTTAAAGAGTTATCTCTTGAAAATTCGCTCGCGTACTAGAACCCCGCCGAGTAAAGGTTGTCAAAATTACTCCAAATTGGATTTTAAACTGCCACAGGCAATAGGTAAGCATTTGTCTCTTCTGAACTCTCGAGAAATTATGGGTTTCCGACCGAGTTAAGTAGAGTTGAATTCTGGTTGTTATTATCATTAAAAGATATTATTGTTTTCCGAATTTAGTATTGAAAAATGGCCATATTCTCTCAGTGTAAGGACTGTAGTTGAGTGGAATCGCCGGTTACAGGTTAAAAATCTTCAGTTAAACAAGAATAGACATTCAAGGTATGTTAAGGCTTATTCCTTCAACAAGTTATTCTCGTTGTATAATGATATGGCCTATGTTTTTGAACGTAAACAATGATCCTACGTATTGTAATTAGTTGCTACTAGTATATAGAGATCATGTATGTCGTGACTAGCTGCTATTAGTAGATTATGATTACATATGTTATGGCTAGCTGTTAGAAAGTATATCGAGAATATATTGCAGTATCCCTTGTCGGGAAAGAAGATGTTAAGTGTGCCTCACGCTAGAAGGATCATAAAAACTCCTCTGCCCTTTTGTTAACTGTGTTAGTAGAATTGATGTTTTGTTGTCATGCCTAGGCTTAGAAGTTTGTGGATAGTTGTTGGGCCTAAGTTAGTGAGTTAAACAGCATAGGCGGAGCTGGGTGATATAACTATCAGTTTGGTGCCTGTATATTCAGTAAAGCTCATCCAAAGGCCGTTGGCGTACCTTGATGCCTCCAGGGCCAGAACTATGTTAGTATGGTCTCACCCTAGAGTCAGCGGCATCATAGTTGCCTAGTGAGTTGGGGGTTGGTTTTCCACATAGTGGCTACCGCCAGTGACAGATAGTTTCAGTCGACGCGATGCTTATCGTACAGGTCACTAGGGCACCACCCTAGTTGTTACCAGTCTGATAGAGCAATAGATACCCTAAGGAGGAAACCTTGTTAGTAGCTGGATACGGGGTCAATGCCCCAGCCTACTCTTATAAAATACTCAGGTACAGGTTGCAGGGAATATCTAAGTCCAGATAAACACACCTACGAGGTTAGAAATCGCCCAGCGAAAGCACATGAAATCTGATCAGACCAAGTTAGTGTCTAAGGGACTAGAACCATAGTATTACAGTATTACCTCCAGGCTAAGAGTTATAATAAGTTGTCTATGGAAGGTTAGTGTTGACTGCTCAGGAGCATATTCGATTAGTAGAAGCCCCACAATTGTTCTATGCAGAGGATAAGTATTCTAGAGTAAGCCTATTATAGTCAGTTGCTACAAATAGAATTGAGACGACAGCGATGACATAGTAACCCTCGTCAGAGTTAACCCTAGCTAGCTTGATCTCTGCACACGATGTTTGGGTTGAGGGATGTTCAATTGCCTATAAGGCTATGCTCACAGGAGAAATATGATGTTCACAGGCACCATATTGAGGTCGTGAGGGCCGTATTGAGGCCGTGAGGGTTGTATTGAGGCCTTGAGGGTCGTATTAGGTCGTGAGGGCAGTATTAAGGCCGTGAGGGCCATATTAAGGCCGTGAGGGCCACATTGAGTCGTGAGGGTCGTATTGGGGCCGTGAGGGCCAAATGGAGACCCACTTACAGTTACTTGCAGGGTATAAGGGGTACCAGTAGGAGTATATAGACTGATTGGCACCTGTTGTGGCTTATGGGGGCTAGGTAGGTTATTATTGTGTTTTTTGTACCTTCCCGACTTATGGGGGTTGGGTTAGGTTTTTTTCTGTATACTTTTTTGCCAACTATATCTTATGAAAGAATAGTCGTACAGTTTCAGCTCATATACGTGTAGCGTTTTACCAGATTGTAGGTTATGGATAAGCTTACGGGTTAACTTATGGCCCTTAACTACTGTTTATTTTCAGTTCTTTATCAGTTTTAATCAGCTTTACTCACTGCCTTACATATTCGGTACATATTGTACTAACGCCCAACTATAGGGGCTGCATACTTTCCTGTAGGTTTAGACAGATAGGATTTGGAACCCCCATTAGCAGCTACTCGTAGTCAGCAGATTTGCCAGCTCCTTTCATTCGTGGTTGCCAAGTTATAGAGGTTACCCATCTTTTATTGTGTAGCATTTGGGTAGGTTGGGTCCTTGTTGTCATGTCCTGAGCTTGCACCCTGGACATGACATGGTACTTGGAGTCACGTGTAACACCAAGTCAACCCCTGGTCTATCGAACACTAGCATTCTAAGTAACGTGAAAATATATACAGCGGAATTCTAATGCGAAATATAAATACTTTGAGAGAAATAAAGTTGGTTCATAATATTTGAAAATATTATAATAAAACTACAAGTCTGAAACAAAACCAATCTGCATCTGAAAGCCACTATAACTGCTGAGTTGTTGGGACAAGCCCCCAGCTAACCCCAAATCTAAATAGAAGGAAGGAAAATATAACCAAAGTAAATAATCTCTGTCCTCGAAGAATGAGGACTCACCAATTGGAATAATTGAGGTCTTCGGTAAGCAGTCGACTAACGAGGCTGAGACTGAGATCCTGCAACTGTATCATAAAATGATACAACATAAAGCTATGTGTCAGTACTTTGAATGTATTTGAGTAAGTGAGAGAAAGCATACACAAGAAATGAAATAGTTGAACTGGAAAGACATGCAATGACCCATTAAAGCTACTGAACTAAATAACTGAAATAACTAAAACGGTCTAAAAGACCCTATCTGATGGTCAAAGCATGTTCTAAATATGGAATACTGATCTGAACTGATCTGAAACTAGACTGAGCTGACTAGTGGGAGAGTCTATAACCGACATATAACCACATGAGCGAGACGTGGAGTCTGATGTATACATCCCATCGGTAGGACCCAATAAACCTTTCCAGGGTATAAAGTCATGAACTGGGTGATCACAAGAGTCTAGGGCCATCAGGCCAATAAAACTGAAACATACGGTGGCAACATAGTTCTGGGAGCCTGGGTGGACCGGAACCCCGGTCTGCTCAGTTCTAAGTCCTACTCCCACTAGATAGTCCTAAACTAATTAATAAGCTAATAGCTCAAAATTGGGGCCCAATACTAGTAAGAGATACATATCTGAAAGCACCTTGAGAGTCTTATCGGACCAGATTCTGGAACTGGGTTCTAAAACTGGTCAGAGTTGCTTATTTGGAAGCGTCGTAACCGTCTAAAGAACTAATTGTAATATGAAGTTGGGGTCCTAAGGCTAGATAGATTTGTTTATCTAAAGTTTCATGAGTGACAACTGGACTAATAAAAATTGAATTATGAATCTGATTCTGATAACTGGGAGGTACTACAGACACCTCGAAAATTTATATAGTCAAACTGATAAGCTGACATTTTCTGACTGACACTAAGAATTCTAACATTCTTACCTAAAACTTAACTGACAATAATCTGATTTCATTTCAATGCTCCTAACAATATGGGATTCCACAACACTGATAAATCCAAGAAAAATTTCGATATCCATGCACTAATGCAAATTCAGAGATTTTCGAGTTCAAGCAATAGGGCTAAATTTCACTTCACAAGGTTTAACATCATTTCAGTCATGAGCTAGTGGAAATTATCTATAATTAACATGGTATAATATTCCACATGATTTAGACGAAGTATGACTAGCAATTCTTGACATTCAGTAGTTTTAGGGATACAATTGATTGAGAGAAATAGGGAGGAATTTCGGGACACAAGGGAAGAACTATTCCCCTGTTGAATTCCCACATACCTGGTAAAGAAGCCCGAAGAATTTCCTAGAGAAACTAAGGAGAAAAGATTTCCCTAGCTCTTGCTCTGAAAAACTCTAAGAGAAGTTCTACGATGATTTCTGAGAGTCTGGATGGGGAGAATGAGGAAATAAATAATTTAACCCCTCTAATAAGTTTGAAAATATGCTTAAAACAGTGTAGTTTAGAGTCTAGGAGGATAAGAAATTACTGAAAGACCCTTGAAAGCTTGCAGGGGAAAATTGATCATCAGTCCTCACAGGTGACCTAACAGGTAGTGATCAGTGACCACGACTTATGGTCACACTCGTGAGGTACACTACCTGGAACCTACTGTTGGTCACCATGAGGGACCTAAAAAGTCATGATTAGTGACCACGACTCATGGTCATCTCTGATGGACTACATTGCCCAAAAATCCCTAGAGTCCCCACGGGTGACACCATGACTCGTCTGTCCCAAACGAGTCATGGTGAGGACCCATAGGGTACACTGTCTAATATTTCTCTCGATCTAAAATTGTTCTTAACCACAGGTCATATCACGACTCATGGGGTTGACCATGATTCGTGGTCAACCCCATGGTCTCCTCATTTTTTCCAAATTTTCAACTAAGTCCTCAGTTCTCACCATGAGTCACTTAGCGACTCGTGGTCACCTCTCATGGGTCATGGAACAACTCATTCTATGACTCTGTGTAGATTCTCTAGTTTTCTCTAATTTAATTCCCAGACTAGTTTTTTGAGTTTCTAAGGCATTACACTTGTCCCGACCAACATTTTTCAGTCTTAGAGGCTTGCAGACTATAGTCTTTAGTTAGTTGGTTGTTATTGGTCGTGTGGGGCCCATGTATATCTTATTTTACGTGTTAGCCGTGTGGGCCCAGTATAGTTGCATGTTTTCATTTCTGTTATAACTAGACATCATGGTGGTCTTATCGGCCCGCATAAGATCCCTTTTAGTTTTGTATTGGTTGGGTTAGCTGTTTTTTATAGGTGTTGCGTGGCCTTGTCGGCCCGAGGTTGTGTTTACAATTGAGATATAGAAGTTTTATTTCATGATTGGGTGTCACTGGTAGGCACCAGCGGTACGTATGCCCATCCAGGTCGACTCAGATCCCAGTGTGGCATTAGGTGTCAGTCATGCCTCCTAAGGTGGGGCATGACAAAAATATAGTGGAATTCTAGACAAAACAGGACATTTGATTAGATGCACAAGTCTAAAGTTGATATACAACTATGTCCGAAGAAGCCTCTAACACTGATGAGTTGATGGGACAAGACCCCAACTAACTCACTAAAATTGAAAAACTGAAAATACGACAAACAACCTATATGAAGGGCCCTCGCAAGATAAGGACTCACCAACTAAGGATGAGGAAAGATAACTCTGGGAATCTGACAAGCGACGGGACTGAGCCTGGATGTCAGAGCCTATATCATGAAATGATACAGTGTAGAGTATGTGGTCAGTACGTGAAATATACCGAGTATGCAAGGTAAGTAAAACTGCAAAGAAAGTAAAATCATTAAACATGCATAATATAAAACATAATCAAGACAAGATTCTAAGGGCAGGGCTTCCATGCTATCTTATGAAATCATGATCTAAACATCATAACTAAATCGAATGACCCAAAGCTGAAAACTGATAATCATAAGTAAAATCGAACATTCGGTCAAACCTGTTGAAAATATAATATCATGACTAATGTACATGCATAACTAAAATTATGAGGAACAATGGGAGACTCGTCATATAACCGACATTACCGCGATAGAGCTTACATGGTCCTGACTATCACACTCAAGTGGGCAGAGCCGTCCAAAGCTTTTCCAAGGCTAAGGACGTTACCATGATATCGATATCAAGCTCAAGGCCCCTTGGAGGTAGGGGAAAGCTCCAAAGGAGGTCCCAAATAATCTAATCAAACCTACCCTGGCGCGTAGTTCAGAGGCATAGGGTTGACTGACCCTTAGCCTACCCGGTGCTAGACACTACTTCCAAAAACATGCATATGTTCTCCATTATTTTTCAATGAAGCTGACCATCGCTAGTGACGAAGCTGAATAATAACATACATACATAATTTGAAATCATAATTTGAAATCATAACATGAGGAGCCTTGGCTCAAATCATACCACAAGATGAAAATTATGGGAGTCATTACTCCAAAATCATGTGGTAAGCTAATTCATGAAATCATAAAATATACTTGATCATATGGGCTTTGTCAACACTTAAACATGCTTGAAATCAACTTGATTCACTTTGAAAAAACATGAACATAAACATGGGTATTTCGAAATCATACTTTCTTCATAAACATCACATCATACTTGATCAACATCTCAAGGTTTAACCAAGTTTGAAATATAAAAAANATCATACTTGAACATATATCTGATAGATCTCAACTTTCATGAACAATCATGGATGGGCATCATAGTTTAGAAAATTTGAAAACATAATTTATAATTTAAAACATTGTAAAATATTTCCATTAATAATAATTCATCATTCAAAACATGGTTAGATCATACCCATGAATAAAACTTAGGAATCCATGCATTGGGTAAAATCCCATGGAATCATCAATTAGAACATCATGAATTGAGAGGGCATTGGGCATGAGTGTGGACAACTACACCCATTCATAGCCTTACATACTTAAGAGATCTGATTTTATCACTTCCTTGATTGCCCAAAGAGAATTGAGGAAGAACTTATAGAAAACTAGACTTGATCACCTCTCAAAACCCCTAAGCTTACATGCATGAATTAGGATAGGCTTAGAATGACACAACCCCTCTTAGAACACTCTATTTCGAGATTAAAACGACGTAGTTTAGGACCCTAGGGCTTTGGAATAACGAAAATACCCTTAATGAATTTTCTAGAAAAACTGCTCTATCAGTGGCAACGGTCGACACATAGGACCGTTGCTAACTCCCATAGTCCGTTACTACCCCTCATTATTTCATCTCCGATTCAATTCTCAGATCCCCTACCACGACCAGACAGGACGAGTCGTTACAAGCTCTAACGAATTGTTGCTTCTAGTCGTTGTCACCACTGCCCTAACCTGGGATTCCTCTCAATGGATGCTGACAACGGCTCGTTGTATCCAACAATGAGTCATTCCACAACTCGTTACTTCCTCCCTGAACAAGACCAATCCTCACAACGACTCCATTCAATAACTCGTTGCGACATCCAACGGGTCGTCCTGTGGCTCATTACTTCCTAGCCTATTCTGCAACTTCTCACTACAGGAACCTTCCACAAGTCGTTGGTCCCGCCAATAATCCGTTCAACGAGTTGTTCTGAGCATATTTTCAGATTTTTCTGCCAGTTTTCATTTCAACTCTTGAGTCTAGTCTTAGGCACTTCCGGGGCATTACACATTAATCCTTAGAAATGTGAGAAAGATCAAGGGGTGTGGAAGATTAATGAGAAGGTAGTGAAGGTGTGGGTATTACTACACATAATGGTGGAAATTATACCTAAAAGTTATGGACATTCATAATTGAATAATAATATGTTACACCCCTGAAAAAATTTTGGTGGCTATTTGATGTTTGTATGCTACGTTAAGGAAAGTACGGGTCATATATTCTTCGTAGATGACAAGGGAAATGTGTATGAATAGAAAAGAAAAGAGTATTTGAAGTTCATAAGAAAGGTTCAACTTTAAACAATCATATCTCCAAATATATAATGAATTAGTAGCCCCACGACCTATCAAATTAAAGGTGTTTGAGTCTAATTTTTTAGAACATCAAACTTCTTATAAATCGGAGTTCGGAATAAAAATGTTATGGGAATATTACACAAGAACCCTTAGCGGTGATGCGAGCTTGACGCCCTAGCGCCTCCACTGCCTATTTACTTAAAGTCAGATTTTTCAGTAGCAGAAAGTATTTCCATTCTAATCTAAATCAACCAGATTGATAAGGATTTCATTTATATCTCAATTCCATAAGCTAGAACAAAGAAAATCAAGGAGTAAACATCAAGCAAAGTTTAAGAAAATCACAAAACAAGTTGAGAATTATTTGTCAAGTGTATTATGGGCTGTTTTGGAGCTCATTTTGGCAAGGTTTTGAAGATGGTTTTCTGCGTTTCAAAATCTGTTTGTACTGAATATATATCCATCTTTGAATAGGGATTGAAACCAATAGGAAAGGTAAGGATTTTGCCCCGTTTAAACCTCTCAAATTGAAAAGCGGAAAGCTAAAAATTAGCAGCAAAGTGAGTTGCCAATGGACTATTTTTTTAGCTGAGTTTTTCTCGTTTTTCTTAGGATTTTTGGGTGTTTCTTTTGCTGGAATTATAATTCATATTGAGGAGAAGAATTAAAGCATAATTAAGGTAAAATATCCTTTTTTTCTCCCTCAAAAGTTAGTGAAAACTAGTAGAGAAAATGACTAAATATTGTTGATGTTGCCGTCTGTTGTTGTTGCTATTATGACTGCCTTTGTTGAGTTATTTTGGTTGTATTTTGAATTATAGATTAGTCTTAATACTTGCCTATGAATTTAAGAAATTGGGAAGGTTAAGGGCTGATCATTAAAGTAAGAAAAGTTCATCAAAAAGAAAGGTATGTAAGGCGCCCTGCCCTGTTCGTCGTTCTTTTAAGCACGATTCGTGCGTTGTGAATTGAATGAGCCAACAACCTCTTTACAAGTCTAGAGTCAGTATGTTAAGATTAATTTAAGCATTTAAATTTTCATTTTTGATTTAGGTTAAATGGATTATGTCTAGCCCAAGTGAGGCATTTAAAGCGGGATATCGTATTGATTGTTGTCGTAGTTGTACATTAAGGTGGAGACCCCTCAACATGGACATTGTTAGTTGGTCATTACTATAGGTTATATATATGTGTGAATATTAAATGTGTTTAAAGTTTTGGTTGTTAACTGCAATTGGTGAAAGAATCAAGATGATGACGTGTAGACGATTTTAAACCAAGTAAAGACATTGCAAGCTATTAAGGGTAAATGAGTTTATTGAAATAGGATTGCCTTGTTATGATTGTCCTTTATCTTATGTGTATGTTATGAAATATGTCGGACCAAGGGGAAATTTCACAATTCCTTTCCCTTAAGACGAACGACAAGCTAGCGAGTCTCCGAGCTCCAATGTCCCTTCGAACATGATCTATAAATCTTGTTGAAACTCTTAGGTCACCCGCAGTTCCTTATGATTTATATAAGTTTTGAATACGTCATTTAAGTGCTATTTTCTAGCTTTACATGTTATATGCTCTCACTTGCAGTTATGCATTACGAAGTAGGCCTATGCAAGCCACAGATTTAGTATTCGTCATTTCTATGCTATTAATGTTAAATTGACCCAGTATAAACCATATCGGCTATGTCTATGATTATGATTAATATTTACTAATTTTATCCCGGTGTGATACACTGGCTGGAGGTATTTTATTTTATCCTGGTGTGATACACCGGCTGGACGGATTTTACCTTGGTGTGGTACACTGACTGGAGGCATTTTTATTTTTACCCCGGTGTGGTACACTGGCTGAATAAATTTTATATGGATTTTATGGTCGGCTGGCCACTGGCATTTCAGTTATAGTTACTGTGCATTAGATGATTGCATTTACACTTAAAGATTGAGTTATTGTCAAGTTTTGATTTTCAGGATTCCAAGTTGTTACTATTCCTTATTTCTGGATTAGTTATCATTGTTATCTTATATGTTTGCAGTTTTTACCCTTACATACCAGTACATTTTATTCGTGTTGACGTCCTTTCATCAGGGGACCCCTCCTGCAATTGTGTTGCAGGTACAAGCCGAGGCTCAGATCATCAGATGCAATAGGAGCCATATTTCAACGGAATAGTGGTATACTACCCTATTCTAGGAGCCATGTCCTAGTTTTGACTATTTTGAGTTTTGTATACAACATGGGTAGGAGAGGGCCCTATCCCGTGCATTTCAGTTTGTTTACTCTGTAGAGGCTGATGTGGACTAGTTTGTATAGTGGTTTTGGTTGTGTAGTCGTGTTGGTTTTCCATTGCTCTATTATCTTTATTGAAGCCTTGTCGGCTTTATAGGTTGCTTATTCATCATTATCGAGACCTAATGGGTCCAGTATTTATCTTAGTTGATTGTGATAGGTGGCTTGGTCGGCCTTAGTGTTATATTTTCAGATGCTATATAGTCAGATTCTCAATCAATCATGAATCAAGTGTCAGTTGCGCCCTACCCCAGTTTTGGGGCGTGACATAATATTTATAACACTCCCCCTTGGATGTCCATTGACAAATAATATGACTCATTAAAACCTTAGTAGGAAAATATCTATGGAAAAAAATCCTAGTGAAGGAAAAAGAGTATACATATATAACACTCCCAAAGCCCCTAAGATCAGACATGAGGGTTGAAATGGAAAAAAATAGAAAAATTACACCAGAGTCACAGAATGACTCAAGAAAAAAAGCATTTTTGGAAACAATGGCTCGTTAGGTAATTCGTTGTAAGCATCCAGTCAAGGTTCCCCCCAGAAACAACGAGCCTAACAACGACTCATTGGATGATCCAATGGATCGTCCTGAGTGGTCGTTGAATGGAGTTTAGAAAGGGGTCAGATTTGTTTCAGTGACTACGAAAGGGTGCAACGACCCGTGGTGGCAAGTGATGACTCATGGTATCGGTCCATTGGAAGGACTTCAGAAGTTATGATAGGGTGGCCGAGGTGATGACAAGAGGAACGACAAGTCGTTGTTTCAAGTAACGACTCGTCTGTCTGGTCATTGGTTGGAGAACCAGAAGAGTAACATAATTTCCCTAAGAAACAATGAATGGTGCAATGACCTGTTGTATCCTATAACGACCCATTAGATTGGTCGTTGTAGCTGGCAGTCAGGTTTTTCATGCGAATTTTTTAGGGTTAGTCTTGTAATTTTTCAAGCTCCTAACTCTTTAATGACGTCATTTTAAGCCCTAAAATGAGTGTTTTAAGAGGGTTTAGCCTATTCTAAGTCATTAGGCTCCCATGCATGCATTGAATTGAGATTCCCTTCCAAGATCAAACTAGAATTCTCCTCAATTTCTTCCCAATTCTCTTGGGCTTTCAAGACTAGTTTGGAAATTAGTTTAAGAAGGTACGTAGGAATGTGAATGGGGGGATTTATTCCACCCTCATGCCCAAACATCTTCTCAAATTCATGAATTCAAGTTCTTAATCAAGTATATTGATTCCTAGGGTTTTAACCCAACTCAATGAAACTATCTATGCTATGTTTATGGGTCTAATCCTCTCATGTTCTAAAGTATGTTTGAATTATAATGGGCATATTTAATCCTCAATTTGATTATAAATTCATGATTTCAAGTTATTAGAATTATTTTCTATTATGCAAGTTTTATGAAATTCAAGCTTATGATCCATGTTTCAAGTATGATGAGTTATCTAGTATGCAGGAATGATTATGAACTCTCAACTTATGATTCCATTAGTTTGACTTATGAAGTATATTTCAAGTATGCATGATTTTATGATTTGGGAAAGCCCATACAAGTTAAGCATGTTTATTATGATTTAGCCAAGGCTAATAAGATCAGTTTATGATATGATTTGGAGTTAAGACTCCCAATGCATCTTATGATATGATATAGAGTCAAGACTCCCAATGATCAGATTCAAGCTATGTTTAGAGAATATAATTATATGAGCACTATGCATATTTTCGGAGTAGTATTTAGCACCGAGTAGGCTTGGGGTTTCAAGGTTCTTTGGTCTCATAAACTACGCGTCAATGTAGGTGTGTGTGTGTGTGTGTGTGTGTATATATATATATTTGGGACCTCCAAAGAGAGTTTTCCCCTGCCTCAAAAGGCTCAGCTTGATATCAATATCATGGTTTCTTAGCATCCTTAGCCCTGACAAAGGTTTTGGACAGCTCTGCCCACTTGAGTGTGATAGTTGGGGCATCACGTAAGCTCTATCGTGATGGTGTCGGTTATGAAGAGTCTCCCATTATTCCTTATAATTTCATATACTTATGTTCATGAATGATGATATTATGTTTATTATCATGTTTGAATCAATGATCAGTTTATGAGCGTTTACTAATGATTTCAGCTATGACAAATCATATGATTTCTATTCCTAAATCTTGGGTCATTATGTTTAGCTATGATAACCAACTTATGATTATGTATATCTCAGACATGGTTTTTAGCATGTAGTTCTTACTCTCATGATCTTTGATTTATATGCATGATTTCATCTAACATTTCACTAAGCATGTTTTACTTACCTTACATACTCAGTACATTCCACGTACTGACCGCAACTCTATACTATATCATCTCATGATATAGGTTTGGGTGATCCAGCTCAGTATCATCGATAACCTGCTCCCATCTCAATCCATCTCAGCCGCTGCTTTGGGTGAGTCCTCATCATCCAAGGAAATCTATCAATTTATACCCGTTATGTTAGTTTAGTATCAGACTTGGAGTTAGTTGGGGGCTTTTCCCAGCATCTCATCAAATAGTAGAGGTTTTCCAGACATAGACTAGTATGTTCAGCTTTGAGATCCAGCATTGTGATGTTATCATTTGGTATACGCTTTATGAAATACAGTCTTCTGCTTATTCATGTTCACGTTGTTTTTCACTTGATTATGTTTTTAAGTCATTCTATCTATGAACTATGAGTTAGATTGGACCCATTTGTGGTGCCAGGTCCCATGTCTCGATCCAGGGTCCTAGCTCGGGTCGTGACAACATATCTTATACTATGCATTATTTTCTTCCTCATTAAAATCTTGCCAGGAAAATCCAATGGGACAAAACCTAGGCTAAGAAAAATAGAGTGCAGTGCGTATTTTACTCCCCCTGATGTAAACCTCATTTAATTTTTCGGAGGCAATGCATCCCAATCTTGTATACAAGCTTTTCAAATGTTGAGGTTGGTAATACTTTAGTGAACAGATCCACCAAATTATCAACCGAGTGAATTTGTTGAACATCTATTTCACCTTTCTTCTCAATATCATGAATAAAAAAATTGATGAGATATATTTTTTGTTGTCTCCTTAATGTATCCTCCCTTCAATTGAGCTATATATGCAGTATTGTCTTTATATAGTGTAGTGGGAATATCCTTTTTCAAAGGAAAACCACATATTTCCTGAATATGTTGAGTCATTGACCTCAACCAAATACATTTCCGATTTGCTTCATGAATGGCTATTATTTCTACATGATTTGAAGAGTGGCAGCTATTGTATGCTTTATTGAGCGCCAAGATATAGTTGTGCCTCCATATGTAAACAATAGCCAGTCTAAGATCGAGTTTTATATGGATCATAAAGATATCCTTCATCTGCATAACCAATCATTTCTGTCATGGATTCATTAGAATAAAATAATCTCGTGTCAATGGTTCCTCGAAGATATCTGAATATATGCTTAACACCATTTCAATATTTTTTTATTGGAGAGGAGCTGAATCATGCCAATAAACTTATCGCAAAATAAATATTTGGCTGTGTATTATTGGCAAGATACATTAGTGTCTCAATCGCACTAAGATATGGAGTTTCATCACTCAGAAGCTCTTTATCATTTTCTTGAGGTTGAAATAGATTTTTATTTATGTCAAGTGATCTCACAACCATGGGGGTACTCAAAGGATGTGATTTATCTATATAAAATCTCTTTAAAACTGTTTTAGTGTATGTTGACGAATGGACAAATACTACATTTGTTAAATGCTCAATTTTTAGGCCAAGACAATTTTTCTTACCTAGATCTGTTATTTCAAATTCTTTCTTCAAACACTCAACAACTTTTGAAAGCTCTTTAGGAGTGCCCACGATGTTCAAGTCATCAACATACACAATTATTATAACAAATTAAGATCCAGACCTTCTTATAAAAACACAAGAACAAATAGGGGCCATTTTTGTACACTTCCTTTAGAAAATATTTTCTAAGACGATTATACCATATTCACCCTAATTGTTTCAATTCGTATAAAAGTTTCTGAAGCTTTATTGAACGAGTTTCTTACGAAATTTTGTATGCTTCAGGAACTTTGAATGATTCACAGATTTTCATAAAAATATTGTGGTTCAATGAGCATATAAATAGATTGTGACACATAAGGCACATTTCAAATTTTTCATGAACTACCAGATTTATTAGATATCTGAAGGTAATTGCATCCACCACAGGAGAGTATGTCTTCATAATCAATGTCAGGCCTTTGCAAAAATTCTTGTGCCACAAGTCATGCTTTATATCTTACGACTTTTTTTTATTTCATTGTGGCACAAAAATCTATTTGTACCCCACTAGCTTAACATCTTTAGGTGTTCGGACTATTGATTCAAGAACTTTACATTTTTCAAGTGAAGTCAATTCCGCTTGAATTGCATCCTTTCAATTTGGCTAATCATTTCTCTGTCTACATTATAGATTTTGATTCGGAATCCTCATCTTATTGCATTATTTCAACAGCAACATTATAAGCAAAAATATTGTCAACCACAACATCATTTCGATTTCACCTTTTTATTATGGAGACATAACTTATTGAGATTTCTTTATTCTCATTATTTTTTGATATTTGAACCTTTTCTTTGGTCTTATCATTTGTTCTATATCAAGGCTTTTCTTGAGCAATTTCCTCCATATTATGATCATTTGTTTCTTTTCTTTTTCGAGAATTTTTATTCTTGGAACCAATTGACCTACCACGTTTCAAACTTGGTCTAGATTCATTTGTATTAATAATTTATCCTACCGAGACATCAACTCGAACTGGAGTATTTACAATTGGAATATAAGATTTAGTAACCCTTTGAAGGCTAGTAAATGCATCTGGTAGTTGATTTGCAATATTTTGCAAATAAATTATCTTTTGAACCTCTTGTTCATATTGATTTGTTCAATATCTAAGTGAGATAGTAATAGTGTATTTAAATCTATCTCCTTTTTCAAATGCTTATTTTCTCCTCATAATATCGGGTATACTGATTCATCAAATTAATAATCAGCAAATCTTATTGTAAATAAATCTCCAATCGTAGGTTTCAAATATTTTATAATAGAAGGAGATTCATGCCCAATATATATCCCCAACCTTCTTTGGGGACCCATCTTTGTGGTTTGTGGTGGAGCAATTGGAACATATACCGCACATTCAAAAATTCTAAAATGGAAAACATTTGGTTCCTGGCCAAAAACCAATTGCAATGGGGAGAATTATGATAACCAGTTGGCCTTTTATGCACAAGTGCTACCGCATGCAAAATGGAATGCCCCTATATTGAAACAGGCAGTTTTGTCCGCATTAGAAATAGTCTAGTTATCAACTGGATGCGTTTAATCAATGATTCTGCTAGACCATTTTGAATATGAACATTAGCAACTGAATGTTCAACGGTTGTTCCAGTGAACGTATAATATTCATTAAAGGCCTAAGATGTAAATTCACCATCAATATCAAGGCAAATTTTCTTTATTCCATAATATGGAAATTGTGCTTTTAACCTTATCATTTGAGTCAACAATCTCGTAAAATCCATGTTGTGAGTTGATAATAAGAACATATGTGACGATCTTGTAGATGCGTCAATCAAGACCATACAATATTTAAATGGTCCACATGGAGGGTGAATTGGACCACGTATATCTCCCTGTATACGTTCCAGAAATGCAGGGGATTGGGTCCCAACCTTAGCTGTTTATGGTTTAATAACCAATTCTCATTGAGAACAAGCAGTACAAGAGAATTTCTTTGATTGAAGAATCTTTTGGTTCTTCAAAGAGTGCCCATGTGAATTTTCAATAATTCTGCACATCATATTAAAACCGGGTAGCCCAATCACTCATACCAAATGATAAAATCATTATAACCAGTAAATATTTATTTACTATGGCATGTGATTCAACCATACCAACACTTGTATGGTACAAATCAGAAGAAAATGCGGGTAATTTTTTATGCATAATTTTTTTCCCGTCTTTACTGTAGTAATATAAAGGTATTCAACCTTTTCTTCATTGGCAGTCTCAACATGGTAGCCATGGGCGAATAAACTTGAAACATAACAAGTTTCTTTGAGACTTACTACAATATAGTGCATTGTTAATAATCAATATTGTTCCTCCAAGTAGTTATAAGGTTGTTCTTCTAGAGCCCTCAATCAATTTTGTACTACCACATATTATACTAACATACCCCTTTTTCATAGTCAAATGAGAGAAGTATTTGTTTTCTCTTAGTATAGTGTGAATTGTAGCATTATCCAGAAGACACGTATTTCTATTACTCATCTTGAATCTAATTGAAAGTATAAAATTTTATTTATCTTCATAAAAATAAAAGTACATCATAAGAACAATATTTCAAGAGAACTTAAGTACTTTTCTTTCTTTTTTTCCTCTAAAAATAAAAGCAACATAAAAAAACATAACAACTAAAAGCACATAAACAAAGAAATAGCATAATTATTTTTTCTAGTAAATGATCAAATTTCAAATTTGATCCCCAAAGAAGTCTTCGACTTTCAAATGAGTAATATCATCCAGGCCATCAAAATTATCATCTTTCAAAGCCAAATTTACTTCAATATTATCACCATATCTTTGTGAAGGTCCTGCCTCTGTATCACTTTTAAAAGTCAAGTATGACTCCACTCAAGCATTAGCATATGAGGCACCACCTCTGTTTGCCTTTCTTTTGAAAAAATTTTGGTAAAGCCTATAAAAATGCTCAGGAACCCGACATTTATTCTTCCAGTGACCTTTCATGCCACAACAATGACAATTGCCCCTTGAAATATTGCTTTGAGAACCCATATTGTTCTCCTTTTAATGATGATGACCACCACGATGATTATTATATCGTCCTTTGACATTTCCATGCTCACGCACATTATTATGACCCCAATTTTTATTTTCTTTATTTTTTAGACTGGTCATGTGCTTCAACGATATTTGCTTCCCGACTCTTTGATTATAAAAAGGAAACAATATTTTCTTGCGGTAATGAAGCAATTCCAGTGGGATGACTTCATGATTTTTTTAACAAAAAAGTATTATGTTGTTCAGCTACAAAAAGGCATGATATCAAATTAGAATATTTTTTAAATTTTATTTCACAGTATTGCTACTGTAATACCAGATTTGAGGCATGAAAAGTTGTTAGTGTCTTTTTCAACATATACCCTTCTTTTATATCTTCCACACATTATTTGAATTGGGAAGTAATCCTATATACAGCAGAATTACAATCACGCAGTTTTTAAATTCTAGAACTTTAAGTAAATCCACTCGTAACGAGCCCTTGGCAATATCGTTGCCTTAAGGTGGTCATACCTTTCCTTCAAACTAGTCTTCACTTCAAGTGGATCTTTCACTATAAGGTATTTAACTTTCAATCCTTCATTCAGATGATAACGAAGAAAAATCATAGCCTTCACTTTGTCCTGGCTTGATGTTGCATTACCCTTAAATAAGGTGTAGAGAATGTAATACACCACAATAAATAAGGGTTTATAAGTAATTAGAAAAACAATAGAGAGAAAATCTTTTAAAATTAGGGAGATCCCAATGAACAAAGGAAAAGAAACAAAGGGGAAGGGAGGGGGAGTCACTATCAGAAGCAGCCATCAACAAAAAAAAAGAGAAAGCCCAAGAAGAAGAATAGAGAGGAAACAAAAAAAAAGTCTATGCAGTGCTTTGGAACCTCTTAATGATAAGAAATCTTAAGCACTTATTGAACATTTCAGGCATTATTTAAACTTACAATTTAAATCTTCTGGTATGAATTGTTTCTCGCGTTCATAAAATTTCTTTTAGGTATTAAAAATCTATTACCAATGAAAACTATTGTAATGCCCCGAAAACTCAAAGACTAGATCAGCGACTTTAATCAAAAAATCCAGAAATCTGCAGAAAATGTCTCAGGACGACTCAACTAATGAGTCGTTGTGAGACCTAACAACTCGTTAGGCCAGTCGTGGGAAGGAGGAATTAGAAGTGTGAAGTGAGAAGCAGTGTACTTGACGGATGGTGACCACAAGTCATGGTCACCTGTAACGACTCGTTATGTTGCCCGTTATCAGCCCTAGTCAGTTGTTAGGCAGTGCACCTAACGAGTGTCACCACGAGTCGTCATTAGTGGCAACAACTCGTCGTGTGAATCATGGTCAAGCCTAGTATAGAACTTCAGAAGTGAGGTAGTGGGGTTCACGAATGGTGACCACGAGTCGTGGTCAGTCACCATGACTCATTGGGTCCCTCGTGGTGACCTACTGAAGATCCATACAATGTACTCAACGGGGGTGACCATGAGTCGTGGTCAGTCACCACGACTTGTTAGGTCACCCATTAGGGTCACCTGGCAGTTTTTTCCAGCGATTTTCTAAGGTCTATTTAGTAATTTCCTATTCTCTTAATACTTAAACTACGTCGTTTTGGACATAAATTCATACTTATTAGAGGGTTTGTACGGTTCCTCCCCTCATTCTCACGTTTACTCTCAGAAAACTTATCGAAAGTTCTCTCAAGAAACTCTCTAGCAGGCTTAGGGTTTTCCTTCATCGCAGCATTTCAGGTCTTCTTCTTCGGGGAATTCTTATCCAGGTATGTGGGAATTCAACAAGGGGATTGTCCTTCCCTTGTGTCCCCCAAAACCCTCCTTAGTTTCTCTTTCAGTTTTAGCCCTAAGCTATCGAATTCGAAGAAATTTTCATGTTAGTTTTCGTTAATTTCACCTGGGATAATATCCATGTTTATTATTCATATGATCTTCATTATTTACTAAGTAAATTATTGATGTTCTTGCCAAAGTGAATTTAAGCCCTAAATTTTCAAGTAAAGGCTATTTGTGTATTAAATTCCGTCTAGTTTGTGAAGTATGTTTGGGGTTGAATTTCCTAGTAATTATTATTATATATATGTTTTGAGCAAATATTCCATTGATAAGAATGATTTTAGCCTTGTCGGGTGAGATTTCTTGAATTCTTGAAATTTCACTATTTTATGAAATTCTCGTGTAGTTGGAATGAGTTGAGTTCTCTATTAGCTGCTTAGTAGTTTAGTTAAGTTAGAACGTAGAATTTCTTCATAACTATACAGAAATTTTCAACTGATCAGTTTGACTTCAATCTTTTCCCGAGGTGTCAGTGGTTTCTCCCAGTTCTCAGAATCAAACACAGAATCTAGTTTATTGGATCATTAGGCGGTCATGACATTTTAGATATATATAGAGCTCTGACCAGCCACAGGACCCCAGTTCAGTTTACAGTTTGTTCTTAGATGGTTAGGACGCTTTCAGATAAGCAGCTTTGATCAGTCTAGAACCCAGTTTCAGAATCTGGCCCGATAAGACTCTCAGGGTACTTTCAGTTATATGTCCCTGACTAGTTTTGGACCCCAGTTTCGAGCTATCAACCTAGTAGTTCAGTTTAGATTTTCCGGTGGGAGTAGGACTTAGCACCGAGAGGGCCGAGGTTTCAGTGCATCCAGGTTCCCAAAACTATGTTGCCAGTGTAGGTTATAGTATTACTTGACCTGATTGACCCCAGACTTTTGTGATTATCCAGTTCATGCCTTTATACCCTGGCAAAGTATATTGGGTCCTATCGGTTGGGTGTATACATCGGACTCCACGTCTAGCAACATGGTTATATGTTGGTTAGAGACTCTCCCACTAGTCAGCTCAGTTCAGTCTTAGTTTTGATAGTTCAGTTTAGTTAAAATTAGTTCAGTGTGGTCTCTCAGACTCAGTGTTTTAGACTTAGGGCATGTCTTTAATCATCAGACAGGGTCATCTTGACCATTTCAGTTCACATCAGTAGTTTAGTTCAGTTTACTGGTTGGTCATTGCATGTCATTTCAGTTCAGACTTTGTATTTCAGTTATGTTTTCCCCTACTTACTCAGTACATTTAAAGTACTGACACATACTTTTATGTTGTATCATTTCATGATACAGGTTCAGGATCCCGGACTCAGCAGCGTTAGCCTCCATGATTCAGATCCTCCTCAGCCCCAGTTGAAGTGTGAGTCCTCATCATTCGATTTGCATTTTTCGCAATTTGCATGATTAATAATAATTCTACAAGTAATACCGAATGCTTTGAAATTTCATGTGGGACAAGTTTTACTTGATAGGATACATAAACGTATATTTGAGATGTTTATCGATATTCTAGATGTTCTCACACTTACTAGTTGTGTTTTATCATTACTTGAGATATGATTTCCATTACTAAAATAAAA